>JAXIVJ010001129.1:0-152216 GCA_036785665.1 Chirona hameri
CCTCAGCGGACCTCCCACTCATACGCTCCTCAGTGAGTAGGCGGCCGTCCTGACAGGCCTCTTGTCGTCTGACACCGGCGGCCCGTCACGGCGACATTCGCCGACAGCTGGGGTCGCGCGAGGCGGGGCGGGGGCGGGCGGGACGGGGCGGGGCGGGGGCGGCCGGTGCGCGCCGACCCAGTGGCGGCCGCTGACCTGGCGGTCTGGCCGGCAGCGCCATCGGAGCCGGCCGCCACCTGCCGCACACAATGGCCCTCTGAGCCGGCCGGCCGCTGACGACAGCAGGCACTTGCATTTCCGGCCGGGGCCCGCTGCAGCCCCGTCCGGCCCGGCCAGATGTGCCCGCCGTGAGGCAGCCGCTCCGCATAGAGCCAACTCGCCAGGAGTAATCCGAGCTGCCCGCCTGGTCCCGAAAACCCGGCCACTGTCCCCAACCCAGAGCCACCTCCGGCACCCAACCGCTCCGACTGCCCCGAACGCCCCGTCCCGAACCAGGCCACCGCACGTCACCCAGTCGACTGAGACAGATGTATGTCGGATCGCGCCGGGCCGGACCAGGACGGATACCTCTGGAGACCCTGAGTCGGCCGACCGGCTGGCTGGCGCCCCTCGTCCTGTCCTCTAACAGTCGCACTGCCCAGCCAAGGCCGTACACCGACGTACGGCCGAAACAGGACACGGATAGACACGAACAGATACAGACAGACACGGACAGACACGGAGGGCTCTGTTCCAGTGACGGGCGGCAACTGCCCGGCGCCAGACGTTAATCACGGCTTCAGACGTTCGCTGACGCCGGGACACTGGCGTAGCGACTGTCGGCGCTGGGAGACAGCTTTCGTCCGCTACCGACAACACCGACGGGCACCGACGACATCGACGGGCACCGACGACACCGACGGCGCCGACGGCAAGGACGGCAACGACGGCAACGACAGACACCGGTCTGACGGGGTCTGCGCACCGCACGTAGACAGCGAGACCGCCCACTTCGCCGGCCTTATCCCAGTCACAACTGCACCACTCATCTCCTGTACAAACATCCCAGCCGTATCGAACGCCAGCGGAAACCAGCCCGGCATCCCGCATGTTTTCTCACATCCCATCGCCGCTCCAGCCGTGATTATACACACACAAAACGACGCTAAAACAACAGCAGCGCGCATTTTAAATAAACACCGGCAGGCCCCGCGCCGAGACCGATCAGCGGCTCCGAATCTTTCCGATTAGAGCGTGACAGGACAGACGCGCTCGGGTTCCGATGTCGTCAGGCGCGGCCGGCACCCGTGGGGCAGGGGCTGACAGACGCGCTCGGGTTCCGATGTCGTCAGGCGCGGCCGGCACCCATGGGGCAGGGGCTGCCGGTGGGGACGGCAGGGGCTGACAGACGCGCTCGGGTTCCGATGTCGTCAGGCGCGGTCGGCACCCATGGGGCAGGGGCTGCCGGTGGGGACGGCAGGGGCTGACAGACGCGCTCGGGTTCCGATGTCGTCAGGCGCGGTCGGCACCCATGGGGCAGGGGCTGCCGGTGGGGACGGCAGGGGCTGACAGACGCGCTCGGGTTCCGATGTCGTCAGGCGCGGCCGGCACCCATGGGGCAGGGGCTGACGGTGGGGACGGCAGGGGCTGACAGACGCGCTCAGGTTCCGATGTCGTCAGGCGCGGCCGGCACCCATGGGGCAGGGGCTGCCGGTGGGGAAGGCAGGGGTTGACAGACGCGCTCGGGTTCCGATGTCGTCAGGCGCGGTCGGCACCCATGGGGCAGGGGCTGCCCGTGGGGACGGCATGGGCTGACGGTAGGGGGCGGGAAGGGCGGATAGGGGGGGGGGGGCGGACAGAAGCCGAAGGTAGAAGCGGAGAAGGGTAGGAAGGGGAGGGGAGAGAAGCTGACGGAAGAGGCGGGAGGGGCGGGGAGGGGCGGGGAGGGGCGGGGAGGGGCGGGCAGCCGTTAATTGGTCTGCGATTTACGGCGAGCAAATGGCGTGGCCGCCCGGCCCGGCAGACATGATGAATGACGGCCCGGCTGTCTCAACAAACAGCGGTGACGAGTGACGCCTACCTCACGGCGGCTCACGGTGGAGGAGCCGCAGCAGGGACGGGCTACACGGCACCTGCAGACAGGGTCGACTTCCGCACCGGAGTCGAACGCTACGCTCTCAAACGTACTGCCATGGTATGAATTTGTCTCGTAGTTGAATTGTTCGCATACTCCAGGTGCCGTGTAGGACTTCGATTTCGTTTGTAGGACAGGGTTTCGGAGTCTTGACCGGTTTTGCGAACACGGGTGTAAACAAATATACACGCGTCAGTCTTAAACCAATCTTGACAAACTTGGCGTCAAAATGTTGGAAATTAAGTGGACTTTCATTTGCCATCCTCGAAAGTTAAATATATTTACTCTGAGTATGAATAGTTTAGCGTGAAAGACGAAAAATGGCAAAAACACGAGTTTTTCAGGGTAAAATAAATATTTGGTCGCCCAAGTTCGAAGAGCCGTAGTACCACAACCATATTCTTGGCGGAGTTCGCGCTATCTTCATTCTCTTGTTCGTTCAATTTGCTTTCAGAGCATAATATCGAGTTCAAATAGTTCCTCACATTTTTATTTAGACGCTGCGTTGGATCTTAGCCGAACCGACCAGAGTAAAAACTATATTCAAATAGGCCAATTTAGTAACAATTCACCATAAAACCATTCTTCTACAACACTTATCCGGGTTATAAATAGTAAACATTGGAGATGATCTTGATCGATTAAGCAAAGCCTTAGGAACACAATGGTGCCATTTTCAATCTTCTGCGAGCTATATTGCCGGTGCAATCAATGGTTTCGTGCTCGCGTGTTGTTGACCTCACCTTGTAAAAAATCACCTTCTTGTATTTTTTTTTAAATGCCTACATCGATTAGAAAACCAATAGCTATGGTACCTGGACATCTTGTCTACAGATCCTATTGGTTTTCCTGCCGATTTAACGCGTTTTGTAAAAACGGTGTTTTTTACAAGGCAACCGCACGCAGACGCGAAGTGATCAGGGAGATACCTTCACGGGACGCAAAGAAATAGATGCCATGCTATTTTCGATTCCAGATTCGAATTCCTCATGACAAACTGATACGGATAGGTTTTTTTTGCAGTGAAACAAAAAACACTTATTTCGGGCTGGTTTTGGCCGCCAAACCGGTCCAAAGTCCGAAACCATGTCATATACTGTGTGGTACAGCAGTTACTCTTATGATAACATAATAAATCAGTAGTACCGGAGGCATTCAGAACTGCAGATGTTGGCTTTATTTTAGATAGCATGACTTACAGGTAGTAGTATTTTAGGGTCTCAAGGAAATCCAAACTATGCTTTTCGTTCGCCTACTGTAAAGGCGATGGGCGCCCGCGGGGTATATGTTAGATCTATGGGAATGGATGTCACTCGGATGTTGCCACCAGCAGCTATAAAGCGCTGGACAGCAGATGTTAACTGCTATGGTTCACATCTATCTACCAACCGGTCACAACTGCTCGGTGATTCCGTTGACATTATGAGCACCCCGCGCCCCGGGACAGAGGCGGGGCAGGTACGAGCTCGCAGTGCGGGCATTCCTGAGCACGGAGATTGAGACCTCGCGGCGCGGCCTTCCGGCTCACCGCGTCGTGCCGCCGCCATTACGGCTGGCTTATTTTCAAACACGCCTAATTGATGCGGCTATTTACCGGCAGATCCAAACAAAACAGGGGCCGTTCCACCTGGCCACATAAATCGCCAGCGCGCCGCGCCGCCGCCGCCGACGCGCCGAAAACACCCTAATGGCCGCCGTATCTCACCCACGGACAAACGTGTCGCGCACGGCGAGCCGGCCGGCCGGCGGCCAGGCACGATGCGGCCCGGGCGCCGGCGGCGGTGCCGGCGGCCAGACAGGAGCTGGAATCGGGCGCGTACCCGGCTGATGGACGGCCCAACATGTGGGCATCGTGGGAGTCCTGCGGTGAGGTACTGCAGTGGTGGGGAATTGTTCGGTATGCATCTAGCCGCAGACAAGCCAGGGGAGATTCGCTAGGTGTGGGCGAGTCAGATGAGACCAGTACGCAGGTAGGTGTGAACAGAGAGCGGCATGATGATGATGATTATTGGGCCTTACAGGCGCCACAACTGACATGGTTACAGAGAGTGGTAGCGAATTACCGATGGCGGATGGCGGAGACCAGGAAAATAAGTCGGCTGCAGCGCCCGGGTTTTCCGCGTTGAGCAGTTGGGACGCGGCCTAACGTCTATATACGGGCATTTGGCGGGCCTCACCTCACAACAGGCTACTGGATAGTCATGAGTGGTAGGCCAGGGACACTGCATGTCTCCCTACGGGGCGCACAGGGCAAGTGCAGAAACAAGCAGCGCAGTCAAATCAGCTCCATTACACAACCCTGAAAGACACAATACATACCAACAACTCACAAGAGCTCAAATAAAAGTGGGTTTTAGAAGCAGCAATCATTCCTAGCTCGTGCTTTGCTTTTTACGGACGAATCACCCGCTTGCTGAAAATACACTCGGCTTGAACTTGGGCAGCTTAGCCCAGGTTTTAGTCGATCTATCGCCCATAGTCCAGCCATTTAGGCGACCGCGCCTCCACTCACCCCTACGTCAATATCGTCGTCATCTCCTAGGTTCATGTCGTCTAGGTCTAGGTCCAGCTCCAGTTCACGTTCCATCTTGGCCGCGTCCACCTTGCCGGCGGCTGGGGCTGGGGCGGCTGCGGCTGCGGCTGCGGCTGCGGCTGCGGCTGCGGCTGGGGCGGGGGCGGGGGCGGGGGCGGCCGCGGGCGGCTCGGCCGGCACCCTCGCCTCCGCAGGGTCGTCGGTGTCGGTCATCAGGGGTCGTGTTGACGAGGAGGCTGCCGTTGCGGTCGCCGCGCCCGCGCCCGTCGCCGCCGTCGCCGCCGTCGCCGCCGCTGCTGCTGCTGCTGCCCGGCGGAGACACACACAGTCAGCCGGTGTTGCGGCGGGAAAAATACACACCAGTCTAGATATGATACTGTTCCGAGTTGCGCCTAGCGCTAAGACAATGTAACCAAGTAGGTACCACATCCAGTTGTACAACATTAATAACGGGAGACAGTTATTTGTGTATACATTTTCATCGCTACTTGTCAGCGATGACAAAGTACAGCAGCGGCCTTTGTCACTGAGTAGAGATAGTTGCAATCAAGTTCCAATGACAAACGCTTCCTGCAGCGACAAACTCTCCGTGCGACAGTCCATCTGTCTACCCGAGCGTCCTTCCACCGCACCTGAGTCGGGGTCTGAGATGTCGCCGTTCTCCTGTGGCGCATCTGGTGGCCGATATGTGAACTTGCCCGCCTCGGTGGCCGTCGCCGCCTCCGCCAGCAGGTCCCTCTCCCAGTTGGGCTGAAATGCGAACACACTCGCCGTCAGGGCATGGCTGTGCTCGGTCCGCCAACACATGCCGTATTTGGTCACGTCCAGGTGAACACCGGCCAGGTAGACTGCGCCGCATACCCGCTGTGTCGTGCGGCACAGTCTACTCTACCTGTCGCAGGCCGCAGAAGGCTGCGACCGAGCGAAGCCGGCACACTCTACTCTACCTGTCGCAGGCCGCAGAAGGCTGCGACCGAGCGAAGCCGGCACACTCTACTCTACCTGTCGCAGACCTCAGAAGGCTGCGGCCGAGCGAAGCCGGCAAACTCTACTCTACCTGTCGCAGGCCGCAGAAGGCTGCGACCGAGCGAAGCCGGCACACTCTACTCTACCTGTCGCAGGCCTCAGAAGGCTGCGGCCGAGCGAAGCCGGCACACTCTACTCTACCTGTCGCAGGCCTCAGAAGGCTGCGGCCGAGCGAAGCCGGTACACTCTACTCTACCTGTCGCAGGCCGCAGAAGGCTGCGACCGAGCGAAGCCGGCACACTCTACTCTACCTGTCGTAGGACTCAGAAGGCTGCGGCCGAGCGAAGCCGGGGCGACAGCGTATGTATATCATCGGAACACGCAAGACAAACCTGATAACGCATTTTCATATACACACAATCACGAAGCTGCAAGTACCAGCACGTCCGCCCCGCCCGTCCCTCCCAGGAAGCTATTTGCTGTAAATAATAATAATAATAATAATAATAATAATAATAATAATAATAATAATACTAATAATAATAATAATAATAATAATAATAATAATAATAATAATAATAATAATAATAATAATAATAATAATAATAATAATAATAATAATAATAATAATAATAATAATAATAATAATAATAATAATAATAATAATAATAATAATAATAATAATAATAATAATAATAATAATAATAATAATAATAATAATAATAATAATAATAATAATAATAATAATAATAATAATAATAGAAGTACTAACCGGCAGTTTGGCGGCAGCGTGAGCCGGCAGCGGCCGGGCGCGCTGCTGGACGGAGAACTGCTGCGCGCGCAGCGTGGCGGGCCGCTCCGGGAACAGGTTATCGTACTCGGTCGGGTCGGCCAGAGAGCGCGCCGCCTTCTCACTGGTCTGACTGAGAGTCTCCTTCCAGAGGGCGACCACGCGCGACACCTCCGACGGCAGGTACGTCCTGTCCGACGCACACAGACACTGGTGAGACACATTACACCAGAGGTTTACACTGGTGAGACACATTACACCAGAGGTGTGCCGTCTTCTCGGTGGCTGGCACCAGCTCTGTACAGGACACAGATACTGGTGAGACACATTACACCAGAGGTTTACACTGGTGAGGCACATTACACCAGAGGTGTGCCGTCTTCTCGGTGGCTGGCACCAGCTCTGTACAGGACACAGATACTGGTGAGACACATTACACCAGAGGTGTGCTGTCTTCTCGGTGGCTGGCACCAGCTCTGTACAGGACACAGATACTGGTGAGACACATTACACCAGAGGTTTACACTGGTGAGACACATTACACCAGAGGTGTGCTGTCTTCTCGGTGGCTGGCACCAGCTCTGTACAGGAGACAAGGCGCGGCGGCGCGATATCGAGCCTCATTATGTGTGAATATGAGCTGTGATTTAGTGCTCTAATGCCCCGAGACATGGCATCTTTACGCCCGGGCGCTGAGACATAGAGGGGAAACAAACACATGCTAACAGAAATAACTCAGGTTGACTAACGATTATTTTAGTTTCAAGGCAACTCCAGTTATTACCGACGAGGAAACATATGCATTCAACATGCAACCTGTTAGACATCACAGACAACGAGCCACGAATGTTCCTTCTGCAGTCTGCCTGTCAACGGCGTTGTTTGCTTGTTGGTTGGCGTTTTAGTGCGCTACGAGTTTACGACTACTCCCGATCATTTTGCGCTGACCGGCAGCCCCGTACCTGGTGACAAAGGCGAACACTCAGGTCACTTTGCGCTGACCGGCAGCCCCGTACCTGGCGAAGAAGGCGACTACTCAGTGGTCACTTTGCGCTGACCGGCAGCCCCGTACCTGGCGAAGAAAGCGACTACTCAGGTCACTTTGCGCTGACCGGCAGCCCCGTACCTGGCGAAGAAGGAGACTACTCAGGTCACTTTGCGCTGACCGGCAGCCCCGTACCTGGCGAAAAAGGCGACTACTCAGTGGTCACTTTGCGCTGACCGGCGGCCCCGTACCTGGCGAAGAAGGCGACTACTCAGGTCACTTTGCGCTGACCGGCGGCCCCGTACCTGGCGAAGAAGGCGACTACTCAGGTCACTTTGCGCTGACCGGCAGCCCCGTACCTGGCGAAGAAGGCGACTACTCAGTGGTCACTTTGCGCTGACCGGCAGCCCCGTACCTGGCGAAGAAGGCGGCCTCCGGCAGCCGCTTGCTCTGGATCAGCACGTCCAGGCACTGCTCCAGGTGGCCGGTGATGAAGTAGGACAGGAACGCCACGTTGTTCTTGCCGCCGTTGGCCGCTGACTCGCCTAGTTTGGCCACCATCGGGCCGTTACCTGTGACGGGTCAAGGTCACCCACGGTCAAACTCGGGCCGTTACCTGTGACGGGTCACAGTCACCCACGGCCAGACGCACGCGGTGGTTACAAACTTACAACCAATTACCTGCAACATCCTAACCACAAATGGACCAGAAACGTGCGTGGACATCAACTCATATCCGATCAATAGGATCTATATCAGGGCACTACAACTTTAATCCAAAGGATATAGATTGAGGATTCATTGATAGTTTGGATATGCTTTAAGAAAATTGTCAACAGATTCAATGGGATTCAATATGTGATGCCTACCCGCCAACGTACTGACCTGCGGCCGTGGCCAGCAGCAGCAGGCCTCCGTAGTCATTGGCCTTGTGGAGGCACTCCTGCGCCATGTTCAGCTGGCCCTTGCTGGTCGCCAGGTCAGCCAGCTGTTTCCACTTGGCCTCGCTCTGCTGCTCCACGGCCAACTCGTAAGCGATCTTCAGCTCGCCCAGCTGCAGCGCCAGCTCGAACCGGTGCTCCGGGTCGGTGGAGACCGCCAGCGCCTGCTGCTTGAAGCCCTGCTTCTCCAGGAAGTGGGCCACACGCGCGCGCTGCTCCTTCGGGATGGTGGGCAGCACGCGGTCGGCCGTCTGGAAGTCCTGTCGCATCACTGCCGTCTGGTACTCCAGCACGGAGAGCAGCAGGGAGAAGGAGACGACGTTCAGCTCCTTGTCGCCCAGGTAGAGCGCGTTGTCCTTGGGCAGGTAGCCGAGCAGGTACATCGTCCTGCAGAGACGCAGCGCCGCGGTCAGTTGATGGAAGCGGTGCTCTGTACGGCGGTGTTGATATGGTTTAACAACAGCATAATCAGTGCTAGTCTGACGTTGGCGTTGTTAGGGTTCAACAGCGTGACTGCAACGGTCATACGTGGTCGGGGCTCATACGACGTTGGAATGCCATTGGGACGGATAAGTCACATACAATCCAATCACCAGATCTATAACGACGCTGAACAAAGTAACCCCAGTTGGCGAATACTATCGCCATCGTCATGTCTGGAAACCCAACCATAACGCTCTGCCGAAAAGAACGGCGCTCCCCCGCCAGTAGGAGACGCACCTGTCAAGATGCGCCACGGTGACGATCTCTCCGCCGACGTAGTAGTTGAGCCGGTTGACGCCGTTGGTGTAGATGAAGCAGTCACCCACCCAGATGCCCGTCTTCACCGTCTCCTGAACCTCGCCCAGAACCTGCAGCGCCAGTATAAGTGTTAATAGTGACACACAGGTAAGTGCATGCATAGGCAGTACCTAACCCAAAGCCGAACAACGCGCGACATTTCATGTATTGACTCTCGACACAATATTCCACGCTGACTCTACGAGCAACCGATATCAACGTCATAAGCTGAGGCGACGAATACAACATATTTCTGGGCGCATATCTTTTTAAACTGAAAGCAAAAGATAGCCGATCAGGCCGCAGTGAAGAGGCTAACTCGGTCGCGTGGCGGTCTGCCTGATATCCGCGTTCGGTCCTCAGCAAACAGCACAGCTCTGCGGGCAGAGGCCGTGACCGCCTGCTCGGTTCGACCCAGGCAGTACTCACATCGAAGGCGTCCTCGACTCCGTCCTCGGTGATGCCTTCCTTGGTCTCCTGCGCCTTGACCACCTCCTCGGGGGAGAACTTCAGGACGAAGTAGCTATCCTCTGTGGCGATACACACCTGTCGGCCGCCGCGGCACGCCAGTCAGAGGTGACCAGTGTTATACAACATACACACACCGCCTGCCTGTACAGCGGCAACGGGGGTAGCATCAGCCAGAAAAGCTGACCAGCACGACCAAATACCAGATGCTTCACAAACGGCTGTACTGAACAGACTGACGCCTGACGCATATAATCAGACACCAAGTCCAAAGGACCAATTAATGACCACACTTACAAAATAGCACAGAATTTCCAGATGTTTCTGCTTCTCGGCACTAGTCTGCGTTACCAGCTGACTCTCTACACTGACCGCGCCGGCCGTGTAGAGAATCGGCCACTCACCAGGGTGCCTCCCTCGGACCAGTAGACGTGTTTGGGCGTGATCTCGATCTGTCCTGTGTGCCCGGTTAGACTAAATGAATCGCCCACTCACCAGGGTGCCTTCCTCGGACCAGTAGACGTGTTTGGGCGTGATCTTGATCTCTCCTGTGCGCCCGGTTAGACTAAATGAATCGCCCACTCACCAGGGTGCCTGCCTCGGACCAGTAGACGTGTTTGGGCGTGATCTCGATCTGTCCTGTCTGACCGGTTAGACTAAATGAATCGCCCACTCACCAGGGTGCCTGCCTCGGACCAGTAGACGTGTTTGGGCGTGATCTCGATCTCTCCTGTCTGTCCGGTTAGACTAAATGAATCGCCCACTCACCAGGGTGCCTCCCTCGGACCAGTAGACGTGTTTGGGCGTGATCTCGATCTCTCCTGTGCGCCCGGTTAGACTAAATGAATCGCCCACTCACCAGGGTGCCTCCCTCGGACCAGTAGACGTGTTTGGGCGTGATCTCGATCTGTCCTGTGCGCCCGGTTAGACTAAATGAATCGCCCACTCACCAGGGTGCCTCCCTCGGACCAGTAGACGTGTTTGGGCGTGATCTCGATCTGTCCTGTCTGCCCGGTTAGACTAAATGAATCGCCCACTCACCAGGGTGCCTCCCTCCTCGGACTAGTAGACGTGTTTGGGCGTGATCTCTATCTCTCCTGTCTGTCCGGTTAGACTAAATGAATCGCCCACTCACCAGGGTGCCTCCCTCGGACCAGTAGACGTGTTTGGGCGTGATCTCGATCTCTCCTGTGTGCCCGGTTAAACTAAATGAATCGCCCACTCACCAGGGTGCCTCCCTCGGACCAGTAGACGTGTTTGGGCGTGATCTCGATCTCTCCTGTCTGACCGGTTAAACTAAATGAATCGCCCACTCACCAGGGTGCCTCCCTCGGACCAGTAGACGTGTTTGGGCGTGATCTCGATCTCTCCTGTGTGCCCGGTTAAACTAAATGAATCGCCCACTCACCAGGGTGCCTCCCTCGGACCAGTAGACGTGTTTGGGCGTGATCTCGATCTCTCCTGTCTGACCGGTTAAACTAAATGAATCGCCCACTCACCAGGGTGCCTCCCTCGGACCAGTAGACGTGTTTGGGCGTGATCTCGATCTCTCCTGTGTGCCCGGTTAAACTAAATGAATCGCCCACTCACCAGGGTGCCTCCCTCGGACCAGTAGACGTGTTTGGGCGTGATCTCGATGCGTCGCACCAGCTCCAGACTCTCCCAGTCGTAGAAGGCGAGGCCGGACCCAGAACGGACTCCCAGCAGCTGGCCGCCGAAAATACCTGAAACAACAGCACGTGGCGGGTGATACAGTGGAACGGATCAACCGTACAGAATGACACGTCACAATGCAGTCCCCAGTCTAAAACATTCTGAACAAGGAAGGACAAATACTACACAAAAGCAGCATCACCCACATGAAGTTATCGGCTAACCCACAGTGCCAGCAGCAGACCTGTGCCTGGATCCAGGGATCCAGCTGAGATCCGGATATCTGTGTCAGGTGTCCCGGGATCCACATGATCCAGGTACACAATAAGCCGAGGATCCACACAGATCTCAGATCCTGATATGTTGTATGCCGTGGGATCTACAATTTACGCCGAGGGATCCAGGAGGATCCCAGATCTTCATGCATTGTGTGCCGAGAGATCCACTGGGATCCTAGATCCAACTTCGGGATCCAGGTACAAGTCTGACTATCTCTGCAGTGCTGATGTTCATCATGACGACGCTAACGTGGGCTTACGTAAGGGTTCCACAACAGCCAAGGTCCTGACGCATCCACTTGACGAATCCAAGACGCATGATAGCCATCTTCTGACGCATGACGAACCTAAGCCACTTACGTAGACTAATTACAGATATCTCCTGACGCAAAATTACACGGCACCTGCAGATTTGACTACCCGAACATCTACCCTACCAGTCCACCACAACACCACAAACACCACACCCACCGTCACAGCCAGTCCACCACAAACACCACACCCACTGTCACAGCCAGTCCACCACAAACACCACAAACACCACACCCACCGTCACAGCCAGTCCACCACAAACACCACACCCACCGTCACAGCCAGCCCACCACAAACACCACACCACCCACCGTCACAGCCAGTCCACCACAAACACCACAAACACCACAAACACCACACCCACCGACACTGCCAGTCCACCACAAACACCACACCACCCACCGGCACAGCCAGTCCACCACAAACACCACAAACACCACACCCACCGTCACAGCCAGTCCACCACAAACACCACAAACACAGTCACAGCCAGTCCACCACAAACACCACAAACACCACACCCACCGTCACAGCCAGTCCACCACAAACACCACAAACACCACACCCACCGACACAGCCAGTCCACCACAAACACCACACCCACCGTCACAGCCGAAGTCGGGTTTGAATGCCTTCTTGTCCTTGAAGTTCTTGAACAGCTTGATGGTGGTGGAATTCTCCCTGACGGCGTACTCGGACGAGTCGAGTGCCCAGACGAACTCCTGCGCCGAGCCGAACGCCTTGTTCCGCAGCGCCATCGCCGTGTAGATGATGTACTCGCCGTCACCGCAGACCACCACGAACCTGGCGGCCGGCAGGGGAAGCGTTAGTACCGGAGGCAGACGATAGGGGAATGGCGACCGGACAGAGGCGACGAAATGGGATGAGTCGCATGAACCAGTGCCCCATCATTCTGACCAGTAAAATTCAGTACAATACCAGTATAAAACTAAAGTCCAAATAACTTCGGTACAATATACGCGGGGTGCCGTCACCCACGCACTCATGGCGATCCTCAATCATCAGCTCTCTCTGTACCCTCCTCAGTCCTCACTCATGTCTTTGACAGCCCCCCCCCCCCCCTAGCGTACCACCCCCACCACTGACCTGCCGTTGGGGTTGTGTGCGACGGTCTGTGGGTAGATCTCGCAGCTGCCCATGTCCTTGACAGCCAGCGGCAGCCGCTCGCCGTCCGGCAGCTCAGCGTCACTGATCGCCTTCAGGTTCGCCTGCTGGATCTCAGAGTGTTTCGCCCAGATGATCTTACCGCTCGAGTCCATCGACATGGCTGGTTCTTCACGGCCCACCTGAGAACAGGCAGACAGGCGGGGGCAGGTTAGGTCATGACGTTGGAGAAGAAAGGTGGTAACACCATTAACCGGGTACACAAGCTTAGCTGGTGACGACCGACAAGGCAGCTATATCTGTCCGAATACAACTAGACAACTCGTACCTGCATAATACAAACCGACACTCTCATATCAATGTCACAATCCCTAATATCCAATACACATCACATCGAACCCCACCCTTCCCTCATCCCTCCGACGCCATAGAAACATCAGGCCGTCCGGCACCTTGATCATGATGCTGCCCTCGTCGTATCCGATGGCCACGTTGTTGGTGGCGCGCGTGGCGTTGATGGTCCAGACGCGCTCCAGGCCGTAGTTGAGAGTCGACTCCAGTCGGTACGTGTTGGCGTGCCAGATCCGAACCGTGCCGTCCTCCGAGCCGGTCATGATGATCGGCAGCTCCGGGTGGAAACACACTGCGGACCGCAGAGACAAGAGCGTCAAACACACTGCGGACCGCAGAGACAAGAGCGTCAAACACACTGCAGACCGCAGAGACAAGAGCGTCAAACACACTGCAGACCGCAGATACAAGAGCGTCAAACACACTGCCGATCGCAGATACAAGAGCGTCAAACACACTGCCGATCGCAGAGACAAGAGCGTCAAACACACTGCAGACCGCAGATACAAGAGCGTCAAACACACCGCCGATCGGAGAGACAAGAGCGTCAAACACACTGCAGACCGCAGATACAAGAGCGTCAAACACACTGCCGATCGCAGATACAAGAGCGTCAAACACACTGCCGATCGCAGAGACAAGAGCGTCAAACACACTGCAGACCGCAGAGACAAGAGCGTCAAACACACTGCAGACCGCAGAGACAAGAGCGTCAAACACACTGCGGACCGCAGAGACAAGAGCGTCAAACACACTGAGAACCGCAGAGACAAGAGCGTCAAACACACTGCAGACCGCAGAGACAAGAGCGTCAAACACACTGCAGACCGCAGATACAAGAGCGTCAAACACACTGCCGATCGCAGAGACAAGAGCGTCAAACACACTGCAGACCGCAGAGACAAGAGCGTCAAACACACTGAGAACCGCAGAGACAAAGAGCGTCAAACACACTGCAGACCGCAGAGACAAGAGCGTCAAACACACTGAGAACCGCAGAGACAAGAGGTCACAGGCCAGCAACATTGGGTGAAACTAGGTCCGGCTGTGAGGAGACTGCGAAGAAACAGGCCACGGTGGAGGACTGTAACTGGAAGCGGTGTGATGAGCGCCCAATCAATAACGAAAAATTATTTTGCAATAGGGGAAAAAGATTGCTCACCTCAGGTCCATTCATCTGTACATACTACCAAGCTTTTCACATGAAAAAAAAAACAAGTCTTAATCAATGAACAATCTTAATCTTATCACCTACGTCGACTAATTAATCTCGTGACACAAACATCGAAACAACAGCACCGAACTAAACCACATCCAGACAACCTACCTCCCCGCACGTTTTCTGCACCCCAACTCACTCCAACAGACCACAAGTGACAGCCCCCTGCACCGACCCGCCGCTCACCTGCCGACACGTTCTGCGCGTGTCCCTCACAAGTGACAGCCCCCTGCACCGACCCGCCGCTCACCTGCCGACACGTTCTGCGCGTGTCCCTCACAAGTGACAGCCCCCTGCACCAACCCGCCGCTCACCTGCCGACACGTTCTGCGCGTGTCCCTCACAAGTGACAGCCCCCTGCACCGACCCGCCGCTCACCTGCCGACACGTTCTGCGCGTGTCCCTCACAAGTGACAGCCCCCTGCACCGACCCGCCGCTCACCTGCCGACACGTTCTGCGCGTGTCCCTCACAAGTGACAGCCCCCTGCACCGACCCGCCGCTCACCTGCCGACACGTTCTGCGCGTGTCCCTCACAAGTGACAGCCCCCTGCACCGACCCGCCGCTCACCTGCCGACACGTTCTGCGCGTGTCCCTCACAAGTGACAGCCCCCTGCACCGACCCGCCGCTCACCTGCCGACACGTTCTGCGCGTGTCCCTCACAAGTGACAGCCCCCTGCACCGACCCGCCGCTCACCTGCCGACACGTTCTGCGCGTGTCCCTCACAAGTGACAGCCCCCTGCACCGACCCGCCGCTCACCTGCCGACACGTTCTGCGCGTGTCCCTCACAAGTGACAGCCCCCTGCACCGACCCGCCGCTCACCTGCCGACACGTTCTGCGCGTGTCCCTCACAAGTGACAGCCCCCTGCACCGACCCGCCGCTCACCTGCCGACACGTTCTGCGCGTGTCCCTCACAAGTGACAGCCCCCTGCACCGACCCGCCGCTCACCTGCCGACACGTTCTGCGCGTGTCCCTCACAAGTGACAGCCCCCTGCACCAACCCGCCGCTCACCTGCCGACACGTTCTGCGCGTGTCCCTCCAGGGTCTGCACACAGGTCTTGTTCTGGTAGTCCCAGATTTTGGCGAGCCGGTCGTCGGCGCCGGAGATCAGGTAGGGCTTGTCGCCGCCGTGGTAGTAGTCGACGCAGTTGACGCCCTTGTCGTGACCCTCCAGCGTGAAGTTGGGCGTGGCAGAGCCGAGCTGCCATACCTGGGCGGTGAAGGTACAGGGGGTCAGTGGCCAGTGGCCAGTGGTCAGTGGCCAGTGGCCAGTGGCCAGTGGTCAGTGGTCAGTGGTCAGTGGTCAGTGGTCAGTGGTCAGTGGTCAGTGGTCAGTGGTCAGTGGTCAGTGGTCAGTGGTCAGTGGTCAGTGGTCAGTGGTCAGTGGTCAGTGGTCAGTGGTCAGTGGTCAGTGGTCAGTGGTCAGTGGTCAGTGGTCAGTGGTCAGTGGTCAGTGGTCAGTGGTCAGTGGTCAGTGGTCAGTGGTCAGTGGTCAGTGGTCAGTGGTCAGTGGTCAGTGGTCAGTGGTCAGTGGTCAGTGGTCAGTGGTCAGTGGTCAGTGGTCAGTGGTCAGTGGTCAATAGTTGGATATGTGCGGAGCAGTAGAGGGATCAGTGTAAGGGATATAGGAGGGTGGTATGACCAAGCCAGCCAGTCAATGTCAGGATCTAGAGGTCTGGCGCACTCAGCATGAGAAACAACACCGATAAACAAACCTGAGTTTAACCCTGACCCGTGCAGCGTCCGATCAGTGCGTGACCGTGCAGGGGGGGGGGGGGGGGGGACAACCCCCCCCCCCCCCCCTAGCGTTTCGCCCATAATTGGGCTAGAGCTTCCATTCAAAAACGAGCGTGTTGCTTGTCACGAGAGGAAGCCATTGATACCCGATTTTAAGGTCCTATGCCATTAGGTGACCTCTGAGGTCATGTCAATGACCCAAAATTCAACCAAATTGTAAATGCGTATAAATTTAATTTAATCGAGCTAGAATCGCGAAAGAGCATATAATTATGCTATATGGGTGCCAAATTTGAAATCAGTGTCACAAAATGTCCTAGAAACGGCCAAATTCCAAAAAGGTCATGTCAGGTCATGTCAGGTCATTTGAGGTCAGTGACCTCGGTTGACCTGTGCAGGCGCATGACCCCAGTGGAACATATAATTATGTAAAATGGATCCCATATTTGAAATCAGCGTCACAAAATGTCTTAGAAACTGCCAGAAGCCAAAAAATAATATGAGGTCATCGGAGGTCAGTGACCTCGGTTGACCTCTGAAAAAGGTCAATCGAGGTCACAATCTCAAGGTAAACCACAACTGTCACCTGGAAACACCTGTGCATATGCTCCTGAACAACAAACACTATGAAACTGCACAAGTTACAAAGACCAATACTATGGACGTCAGTGGCGCCTGACATGACCTTGAGAAACAGGTAAACAGTCACGGGTCATGTGACCTACAACTGAAAAATTACAGAATATGTGTCAAATTGTTCGAAAGTAGGGTACTGAAAGTTTTATCGCAATCGGTTGATATTTACGCGAGTTATTCCCGAAAAACCGAGGGGGTGGCATCCACTCCACTCCACCCCGTCCCCTCCCTCCCCCCTCCTCCCTCCTCCCTCCTCCCTCCTCCCTCCTCCCTCCTCCCTCCTCCCTCCTCCCTCCTCCCTCCTCCCTCCTCCCTCCTCCCTCCTCCCTCCTCCCTCCTCCCTCCTCCCTCCTCCCGTCTCCCTCCTCCCTCCTCCCTCCTCCCTCCTCCCCCCCCCCCCCCACCCCTGCACTGGCGAGGGGTAACAGGGAAAATTGTAACTGGCTAAAACATAAACACCAGTAAAACGCCTTGTTGGGCGATGACCGAGCGGGCGCGCTCTGGTAAAGCTAAAACAGGTTTGAAATATGAAACGGTACGGGAGCACACGTGGTAGTAACACATAGTCCTTTTAGTCCTCCATAAAAAAAAAATGTCAGGCCTCCATGTATGCCAACATAAAAATTACGTTTTATTAAATCGTTAATGATCTCCTTTCTCGAATCCGCCAAAAGGGAGTACGTCCTGAGCGCTGCATGCTTCAGCGTATACAAAAAAAAACGAATGCTTAGATTAATAATGCCATTTTTGATCAAGAATGATTTGTGTTCATTTCCACGTCTGTGTGTGCCACGCGCTGTAGTACGACCCCTATCAGAACGCACTAAACCAACATCAAAATTGATTTTATGGACCTATCCAATGGTGAAAACCCGATCTCAATCGGAGCAGTGGTTGCAGTTATTAGCTTCCGAAAAGCGTCTGTATGGCCGGGTCGGGCCGGGTCAAATATAAATTTGTCTAGCAAGTTGACGAGAAACCTCACGGGCGCTTCGCGCCCGCTCGGTAATTAACCATACAAATGTATCAACTTCAAACAAACCCCGCAATCATCTACACATGTATACTAAGTCACACCAGCAAACAAAATAGCCTTGTGATGTTTATCATTTCAATTTAGCGATTTCTGGGGGTATCACCGACTGCTCTAGTTGTACATGAAGCCCATTAAAGGGACTGTCCCACCTTTGTGAAAGTTGTCGAATCACACTTAATTGTATGTCTACATGTCAGGCGAGGTCAGCTGAACATGTTCGTGAACTTAGTTTCCGAAAAATAATGTTTATCTTGGAAGATATTAAACTTTTAGTTTTAAGCGAAAGGTTGTGTTGGTGACGTCATATTTTTTTTTTTTTTTAATAACAGGGAAATCCTTTGTGCTGCCAAATATATGGCACAATTTGTGTCGACATCTATTGCGCAGAAAAAGCGAACCACCCGGTGTCTAGATTGGCTTAGATTGCGAACCACCCGGGGATCGAGAAATGAAAGACGAAAATATTCCAAGCTGACCTTAAAGAAGTCGACTATCATTACCAGTTGGGTAAAGAGATGACGCTGTCGGTTTAGAGTCCCTATTTAAATACACATGGGCCTTATTTTTTACAGATGTCAAAATAAAACTATAATATCTTTTTTATTAGATCATTGTGGTTGTTTTAACTGCTACCATACTTAATTGCAATGCCTAGCCATAAAAATGGCTATCTCAACTCAAATATAATGCTAAGGTGGGATAGTCCCTTTAACCACTAGTGTTTAACAGCATCATCCAAAAGACGCCAGACATCGCACACACCGCACCTTGACGGTCCTGTCGAGCGACGCGCTGGCGAACGTGTTGTTGTCCTTGGGGTTGATGACGATCTGCATAACGTAGTGGGTGTGGCCCTCAAACACCTGCTGACACGCCCACAGCTTGTCCCAGTTCCACAGCTTGATCATCATGTCGTCTGCGAAAACATACCACAGCGTCAACACATTGAAAACGGTACCCGGCCTTCTTTAGATCAGTTGTTCTGGTTAAAATCGTGCAAAACTCTGGCTTCTTTCTGCCCCGCTAAAAACTGATCCGCTGTGTCACGTGATAGGCTCTCACCGTGCTCACTTGACAACTTCTGCACATTTTATCAACAACATTGGGGCCATAGTAATCGTAACATACGAATTGCATCGCTCGCTCACTATGACAAACGGCTTAACCACGCCCATTGGAACACAGCCGCTCATGGACCCTCCTACATGACACCATGCCTCGCCCTGCCAGACGATGGTGGGACACACAACAGGGAGCCGCTCGGCTATGACCCTCGTTAGAGCGTCCAGTCACTCCCGACGAAAGCCCAGAGGGGACAACAGCACCACCACCGGCGCCACCCGGCGCTCGTACCGCTGCTGGTGAGGACGAAGGGGCTGCCCACCCGGCGCTCGTACCGCTGCTGGTGAGGACGAAGGGCCCCACCCGGCGCTCGTACCGCTGCTGGTGAGAACGAAGGGGCTGCCCACCCGGCGCTCGTACCGCTGCTGGTGAGAATGAAGGGCCCCACCCGGCGCTCGTACCGCTGCTGGTGAGAATGAAGGGCCCCACCCGGCGCTCGTACCGCTACTGGTGAAGATGAAGGGCCCACCCGGCGCTCGTACCGCTGCTGGTGAGAACGAAGGGCCCCACCCGGCGCTCGTACCGTTGCTAGTGAGGACAAAGGGCCCCACCCGGCGCTCGTACCGCTGCTGGTGAGGACGAAGGCCCCCCCCGCGCTCGTACCGCTGCTGGTGAGGATGAAGGGGCCCCACCCGGCGCTCGTACCGCTGCTGGTGAGGATGAAGGGCCCCACCCGGCGCTCGTACCGCTGCTGGTGAGGATGAAGGGGCTGCCCACCCGGCGCTCGTACCGCTGCTGGTGAGAATGAAGGGCCCCACCCGGCGCTCGTACCGCTGCTGGTGAGAATGAAGGGCCCACCCGGCGCTCGTACCGCTGCTGGTGAGAATGAAGGGCCCACCCGGCGCTCGTACCGCTGCTGGTGAGAATGAAGGGCCCACCCGGCGCTCGTACCGCTGCTGGTGAGGATGAAGGGGCCCCACCCGGCGCTCGTACCGCTGCTGGTGAGGATGAAGGGCCCCACCCGGCGCTCGTACCGCTGCTGGTGAGGACGAAGGGCCCCCCCCCCCCCGCGCTCGTACCGCTGCTGGTGAGGATGAAGGGCTGCGTCGGGTGAATGGCGATGCAGCGGATGTAGTCCGAGTGCGCGTCGAATATGTGCGCGCGCTCCAGCGTGTTGTAGTTGAACACGCGCACCTGCATGTCGTCCGAACCGGTGATGATCCAGTTCTTTCGCGGCACGAACTTGCAGACGCGCACTGGCAGGTCGCATACCTGGAGGACAACGCGGAAAGGGTTACAGGGTTAGATACAAGGGCAGGGCGGGCGGCAATAGAGGAGACGAGGGCAGGACAGTACAGCGAAATCCAGCCATTCACGATACAATGCCTACCCGTCGATTATCAAACAATTACCGCAATTAATTACATCACCTTCGCCCAGAAGCTCGCCTAAAAAAACAGACTAGCTTATCGAACCAGAGCACAGGATCGACGCCGATTACAATATGTTGTACTAGTATTTAACGGGCTACCGGTCGGTCGCCGTGTAGCATTGCTCCTCACACTCGAATTCGAAGGAGCGCTACGGAAACGAAATATCAATACGGGAACCCAGATCCCGGTCTGTCGCAATCTCGCAAACGGGACGAGCTCATGTGAAAATAACATTAAAAACATACTTTGATTGAAATGTTTTGCAGTGACGCTTGACAGTTGATACAGTTCGAACACCTGCCGCAGTGACACTAACATGTACCAAACACAAATTCCCGTTGAGCTACCCCGGGCACTGCTGCCTTACCTCGAATGACTTGATGAGCTGCGAGGTCTCGTGGTTCCAGACATGCACGTTGCCGTTGTAGAGCGAAGCCAGCATCCATGGCTCGGATGGGTGGATGTCGACACATTTGACACGGTCCGAGCGGGCCGTCAGCTTCCGCTTAATGTCTAGCCGCAGCGGCTGAAAAGGCCAACACCGTGGTTAGACTAAGGTATTCATAAACGATATCATCTGCTGAGGAATGCCTTTTCACCTTGCATGCACGCAATGCGGCCCAGTCATGAACATCTAATGAAAAATGTTCCACACGGGAGATCCCTTGGATACGTCGCACGTTTCCGACTTTATTCAAACGGTCAAACGAGTTCCGACGGGCATTGCCGCCATTGCTATTTAAGGTATGCTACCTTCAGTGCAGTCATGATTTGTTTCGCATTGTTCCAGAGCTGTGAGCTGCCCGAATCCATAATGTTTGTAATTCCGTGTAATCGCCGCGACATATCAGCCAGGATGCTACTTCACGCCGAAAATGCATGGAGAACGCTTGCCGACTGAATGTCTCGTTGAAACCCATGACAACTGGTAAAATCGAGTCAGAACACACCATGATTCTTCCCTCCGAGAGCACCACGGAAAATACCAGCTGAGCAGCGTACCGCATCCAGAGGTCACACTGAAACACCCACGATGGCGGCGGAGACGACCGCACCCACCGACTTCCTGCTGACCAACCTAACCGAGTCGGACTCATGCGACTCACTGCCGTACTGGGCGCGTCGCCCCGACCCGGAGCCCCTGGTGAGCATAGCCGAGTCAGAGTCGATGCTGTTTCTGCCGGTACGCGAGCTGAGCGCCGTCCAGCCTCATCGGATCCTGGGCACCCCGGCCGAGCTGTACGCTGAAGCGGCGCGCCGCCAGCTGCACGAGTTCCCCGGCCTGACGCCGCCGGCCGTCGCGCCGCCGCCCGAGACGCTGCTGCGGCCCGTGTCGCCGTCAGAGTTCTGGCACAGCGAGCCGGACGACCCACCTATCGAGGGCGACCGCTCGCTGGCCGTCTGGCAGCGCTCTCTGTCGCAGCGGCGCCGTCAGGAGCGGTTGCTGTCCAGCTGCACACAGCGGCCACCGGAGATGCTGGCCATGCACAGCGGCGGCGACTTTCAGCAGCGGTTCGCGCGTCAGCTGCGGCGCAGCCTGGCTCACGGGCCGCCGACCGCGCGGCCACCGGGCACCGCCTTCTGGAGGCTGCCGAGCCGGTTCGGCGGGGAACTGCACGGTCTCATAGAGACGCTGACTGAGGAGCGACGCCGTCAGCGGCCGCGAGCCGAGGAGAAGGTACACGTGGCGGCGGTGATCCGGGCGGAGCGCGGCACGGCGCCGCTGCCGGAAGCCGAGACGTCGGCCAGCGCCGGGCCATACCACAGACACTGCCGGCCGGCCGAGCCACCGGAGCCGGCTGATCTGGTGGTGCTGGGCCGCGCGGTGCCGCGGGAGGGCGAGAGCCCGCCACCGGCTGCCACCACGTGCGCCGCCTCCCCGGCGGCCGAGTCCGAGACGGAGAGCTGTCAGTCGGACGCGGCGGCCGACGGACCGCGCCTGCTGCTGGCCGGGCGGGAGGCCGTGTTCCGCCGCTCGGCGTCCACCCGCACGGCGCCGGCCGTCAGCGCGTCCGTCAGCCTGTGGGCAGCGCCGGGTCGGCTCTGTCGCCGGTACGTACCGCTGGCGTCCGCCGGCAGCACCGCCATCCACTACAGCTGGCGTGCCGTGGACGGCCACAGAGCCACCTTCACCGGCCGGCCGGCGGCGCCCGTGTTCTTCTTCGACCCCGGCCCGGGCGTGTTGCTTCCCGGCGCGGCCACGCATCTGCCAGTGGTGTTCTGCGCGGCCTCGCCAGGCCTGTATTCGGCTGCCTGGGACCTGGTGACGCGGCCGCGGCTGGAGGGCGGCGCGCCGCTGCGGCTGCACCTGTACGGCCTGGCCGGCCTGCAGGACCCGTACGAACCGGACCGAAGACTGCTGCAGGCGCAGCTGGACCGCGGCGTGGCGCGCGCCGCCGCCGAGTACGTGCTGACCATGCTGGTGCGGCGCGCCACGCTCAGCGAGGAAGTGCCGCCGGCGCCGCAGCCGGCCAACACGCTCGAGACGCGATTCCGCTCCGCCAACGTCGGGCTCCAGTTCCACGTGGAGGTGGTGCAGCAGCTGGACCAACTGTGCCGGGATGTGGCTTCTGCTCGGGATCCGCCCGAGAAGCGGAAGCCGGCGCGGGGGCGAGGCAGGGCGCGCAGCCGCAACCGCTGGGGAGGCGACACGCTGCAACCGCCGACGCCGTGGGACCTCAGCTGCGACGGTTTGAAGAAGTCTATCCTGGCGCTTGAGCGCGGCGCGGCGCAGCAGCAACTGCTGGCGCGGCTGTACGCGCTGGTGGAGCGGCTGTGGCGGCCGGCGCAGTGGCCGCCGCCGGCCTCCGCCGCCTGCGTGGTGCGCAGCGGCCTGGTGGTGGTGATCCAGCGGTTCTGTGACGCCGCCTGTGAGCTGGAGCTGAGACTGGGGGTGACGCGCGCGGCCGGCGCCGTCACGGCCGCCGCCGAGCTGGCAGAGCTGCCCAGCGCCGGCTCGCCGCAGCAGTCGGCCGGCTCCAAACGCAGCTCCCGATCAAACACGGAGCGGCGCAGCGCCAAGAAGCGAGGCTCAAGCAAGAAGGGCTCGGTGCCGGCGGCCGGCGGACGCGCCCACTCGCCAGCCATCACCGCCACCGACTCCAGTCAGAGTGTGTCCGGAGGTGAGTCGGTGGACGGCAGCGGCGCGGTGGCAGGGGTCGCCGCGGAGGCCCCGGCCGTCTCGCCAGCGGTACAGAGTCGGCTGCGGTGCGCGCTGTACAGCATCATGCGCTCGCTGCTGGCCGACTTCCTGGAGGACATCACCGACCCGCTGGAGGCGGTGGCCCGGCCGCCGGACGAGTTCCTCATCGTGGATAGCATGTGCGGGCCGAGGAGGAGGTAGGCGGGGCCAAGGAGGACGTAGACAAGGACGTACAGCGCGGGCCGCGGACTGACGCACGGGATGGCAAAATGGAGGCGTGAAACAGTTGTCGCTCTGTGCCAGCTTTAGGATGTGTGAGTGTGAATGAGCAAGTGATAAGCGTGAGTACTGGTGAAAAAGGCAGTGACAAGTAGAGACAGTGTCAACGGATCTAATTCGGAAATGAATATTGTATTGTTGAGGATTGATTCCGACTCCTTCAAGACGGTTCACTTATAAATGATTAGCGTGTTGTATGAATGCAACCCCACATCATTGCATTGAAGATTGCATTAAGATCAAAATGTATTGCAAAGAAGCTTGATTAGAAATAAAATACATTCTGATTATGCTGATCGAACAGACAGGTACTAAATGAGCACACATGTTCAGGTGGGCTAAATCAAACCAACTAAACAAACTGCTGGGTGTTATAACATAATTTTTGCTTGGGTCATCACATCTGAAATTGGAATAATTCAACAATGAACTTAATATCTAACTCACATCCAGACTGAGTTTGTGAATTTGTTGAATTTGTTGAACAAACTAGCCTGTGCTGCAAAATCGTGAAAGTTCAGAAACATCAAAGTTTAACGAAGGTTCAAAACAATATGATATTTAGACATACCTGGCTATGATCATGATGCATGGACAATTGGACATATTGCAAGCTGCTATTTTCCAATATGATACACAAAGAAATCACTGTCTTGAAAGATATGATAATATTATGGAATGTATGGTACAACAACAAAAACTGCCAAAGCGAACATCATTGTATGTCTCCACCTAAATAAGTTGAATTACTGACCATGTTTATTGACCATCATTAGTAAAAAAATAATCGCCTAGCTTTGCTTTATATATGCATGCTCAAATAAACAAATTGCCTTCCGAAAGCTTAAATTCATGACCAGGGTGGTTTTTACGAAAATAACACGGAATAACTTGATATTGCCATTGATTCCGATTCCATCATATTCTAAAAATGATCGACTCCACCTGATTGCGATTCCCACCCAGATGCCAATGGAATTGAATCCGATTCGGGTTCCCGAAAAACGGAATCGATTCAAGAATCGGTTTCGATTCCACTGGAATCAAACAAGTTGGCTCACATCACATATTTAGCTTACAAATATAAACACAAAAACTGCTCTCCCCCAGCCCCCCCCCCCCCCCCCCCTCCCCCCCCCCCCCCCCCCCAAAAAAAAACATGATCACTAAGCAATCAGGAGCAGAAACTGGAAACACTTGCTCATGGTTATATATACAAAATATTGCACTTCTTCAAACACAATGTTTCACACGCATGCTTGCATTTTCGCACGCAAATCGAAAGGGTTAAATGTCATTTTCTGCACGGTTACGATCTTACCGTCGATCGCAGAACATCTTGGCCACGCAAAAAGGGAATAATTAATCGCAACTCGGCTCGCGACTCATATTCTACGCATATTCTACCAGATTAAGTTAATTACAAAAGCAGTACCTCAGGAAAAGAACGGCTTGTCAATTGTACTTGGAATAGGACGAAGGCTAGGTAAGTTAGGCGATCATCAATGATGGGTCGGGAGACATCCTTTAGCCGAGGTTTTGTAAGGAAGAAGGTAAGTTTGAGACTTGTCAAAAGTGGAAGTTATGATGCATCAAGGACCAAAATGTAGATGGGTGTACCAAACAGGCGCGGATCCAGGATTTCGGTTAGGGGAGGGGGCCGCCACATACAAAAAGTTGCGACATACGGGCGCGCTTGGCGGGCGCGACATGGGCACGACCCAGGCTCAGGAGGCGGCGCTCGAGCCCCCCCCCCCCCCCCTAGATCCGCGTCTGCCAAGGGATGAATAAAACATATATACAAATAAATGTGATAGAGGCAATTTATATGAAAACTATGCAGCAAATAAATGTGATACAGATAGAAATGTAGAACCATTTTGCTGCTGACCTTGCAAATCTAACCAGTAACCATATCTGGTATAGCAAAAGGTTTGTCAGTGTGCTGTCGACTCTTCAGTGATAATGGTGTGATCATATTGAAGTCTAGCAAAGCAAATGAGTCATTTATTATATTTGAAATATTCATAATGAATCCAGTTAATCAGCAGATAAAATATGTTGAGTGACATAATCTATGTTCATGCCCAGCTTGAATTTAACTGCAGTTCATGTGGTTAGGACAAAAACAAATATTTGATAAATTTTTGCAAATGATGTAAATATCAAGAGCAAGTTAATGAAAACAAATATAAATTGGTGGGTTAAAGTCAGTGACCTTCTAGCAACTGATCTGATGTTAAAGAATGTATGAGTCCTACTTAGTAATTGTGGTTGATAGGACCACTTCCCCACTCATATTTGGTAGATTATACTGGGCCTTCAAGCAAAAAAGGCATTTTCTAGTTATGAATCGTCCTATGGGACATCAACTTAGCATGATTCCATGTTGAATGGATCAAAAACAGACCATTGTTTACCTCACCCCCTTCGATTTTCATGAAACTTTGTGGACATGTTGCACTATGTGTAAAGTCATTGCATGCTACAAAATTTCCTCAATTTTGACCTTAGGTCACTGAGCTAGAGGTCATTGAACTTTGACCTGACCCCATTACATTCCAAAGTTCAAGAGCCTATAACTTTGCAAGTCCTTGCCCCAGTCTCACGAAAAAAAATGCATGCAATAGGCAATGGGCCCAACTTTATTTCGCACATTAAATATTTGAGGTCAATGACCTTTGACCTGCTTTGACCTTGAACTGAAATATTAAAATTTGAATAGCAAAAATCACACACCCTCCGATTTTGCTCATTTTTACATATAACATTGCCCAACATGTTCTCTACAAACTGGGGAAAAAATGGTGTGGGCCACTCATAAGTTTAGAAGAAAATGGTAATTAAAATCAGCGCTGGCACGTGACCTGACCTGACCCTAGAGTAGTGATTTCCATTATGTTTTTTTTTTGTAATATGCTGTTATGGGTCTCATCTGAAAGGCTGTAGGCTAACCAATCCATTCATAATGTTTTCGATTATGTGGGATGTTAAATAGGCATGTTTGACCATGACACGAGCCCTGACTTGACCTGGAGCATTGGCTTCTCATAATATGTTACAGCTTAGCCAATATGGGTATCGTGTGAAAGCTCAGCAGCTAACCAATGCATTTGTGATGTTTCAATCATGTGGGACATCACATGGACATGTATGGCATCATACAGGTTGCATACAGGTAACATGTGAGAGAAAGAGAGACAGAGAGGAGAGAGACAGAGAGGAGAGAGACAGAGAGGAGAGAGACAGAGAGGAGAGAGACAGAGAGGAGAGAGACAGAGAGGAGAGAGACAGAGAGGAGAGAGACAGAGGAGAGAGACAGAGAGGAGAGAGACAGAGAGGAGAGAGACAGAGAGGAGAGAGACAGAGAGGAGAGAGACAGAGAGGAGAGAGACAGAGAGGAGAGAGACAGAGAGGAGAGAGACAGAGAGGAGAGAGACAGAGAGGAGAGAGACAGAGAGGAGAGAGACAGAGAGGAGAGAGACAGAGAGGAGAGAGACAGAGAGGAGAGAGACAGAGAGGAGAGAGACAGAGAGGAGAGAGACAGAGAGGAGAGAGAAGAGAGGAGAGAGACAGAGAGGAGAGAGACAGAGAGGAGAGAGACAGAGAGGAGAGAGACAGAGAGGAGAGACAGAGAGGAGAGAGACAGATAGGAGAGAGACAGAGAGGAGAGAGACAGAGAGGAGAGAGACAGAGAGGAGAGAGAAGAGAGGAGAGAGACAGAGAGGAGAGAGACAGAGAGGAGAGAGACAGAGAGGAGAGAGACAGAGAGGAGAGAGACAGAGAGGAGAGAGACAGAGGAGAGAGACAGAGAGGAGAGAGACAGAGAGGAGAGAGACAGAGAGGAGAGAGACAGAGAGGAGAGAGACAGAGAGGAGAGAGACAGAGAGGAGAGAGACAGAGAGGAGAGAGACAGAGAGGAGAGAGACAGAGAGGAGAGAGACAGAGAGGAGAGAGACAGAGAGGAGAGAGACAGAGAGGAGAGAGACAGAGAGGAGAGAGACAGAGAGGAGAGAGACAGAGAGGAGAGAGACAGAGAGGAGAGAGACAGAGAGGAGAGAGACAGAGAGGAGAGAGACAGAGAGGAGAGAGACAGAGAGGAGAGAGACAGAGAGGAGAGAGACAGAGAGGAGAGAGACAGAGAGGAGAGAGACAGAGAGGAGAGACAGAGAGGAGAGAGACAGAGAGGAGAGAGACAGAGAGGAGAGAGACAGAGAGGAGAGAGACAGAGAGGAGAGAGACAGAGAGGAGAGAGACAGAGAGGAGAGAGACAGAGAGGAGAGAGACAGAGAGGAGAGAGACAGAGAGGAGAGAGACAGAGAGGAGAGAGACAGAGAGGAGAGAGACAGAGAGGAGAGAGACAGAGAGGAGAGAGACAGAGAGGAGAGAGACAGAGGAGAGAGACAGAGAGAGAGACAGAGAGGAGAGAGACAGAGAGGAGAGAGACAGAGAGGAGAGAGACAGAGAGGAGAGAGACAGAGAGGAGAGAGACAGAGAGGAGAGAGACAGAGAGGAGAGAGACAGAGAGGAGAGAGACAGAGAGGAGAGAGACAGAGAGGAGAGAGACAGAGAGGAGAGAGACAGAGAGGAGAGAGACAGAGAGGAGAGAGACAGAGAGGAGAGAGACAGAGAGGAGAGAGACAGAGAGGAGAGAGACAGAGAGGAGAGAGACAGAGAGGAGAGAGACAGAGAGGAGAGAGACAGAGAGGAGAGAGACAGAGAGGAGAGAGACAGAGAGGAGAGAGACAGAGAGGAGAGAGACAGAGAGGAGAGAGACAGAGAGGAGAGAGACAGAGAGGAGAGAGACAGAGAGGAGAGAGACAGAGAGGAGAGAGACAGAGAGGAGAGAGACAGAGAGGAGAGAGACAGAGAGGAGAGAGACAGAGAGGAGAGAGACAGAGAGGAGAGAGACAGAGAGGAGAGAGACAGAGAGGAGAGAGACAGAGAGGAGAGAGACAGAGAGGAGAGAGACAGAGAGGAGAGAGACAGAGAGGAGAGATACAGAGAGGAGAGATACAGAGAGGAGAAAGACAGAGACAGAGAGGAGAGAGACAGAGACAGAGAGGAGAGAGACAGAGAGGAGAAAGACAGACAGAGAGGAGAGAGACAGAGACAGAGAGGAGAGAGACAGAGAGGAGAGAGACAGAGAGGAGAGAGACAGAGAGGAGAGAGACCGAGACAGAGAGGACAGAGACAGACAGAGAGGACAGAGACAGAGAGGAGATATACAGAGAGGAGAGAGACAGAGAGGAGAGAGACAGAGAGAGACAGAGAGGAGAGAGACAGAGAGGAGAGAGACAGAGAGGAGAGAGACAGAGAGGAGAGAGACAGAGAGGAGAGAGACAGAGAGGAGAGAGACAGAGAGGAGAGAGACAGAGAGGAGAGAGACAGAGAGGAGAGAGACAGAGAGGAGAGAGACAGAGAGGAGAGAGACAGAGAGGAGAGAGACAGAGAGAGAGAGACAGAGAGGAGAGAGACAGAGAGGAGAGAGACAGAGAGGAGAGAGACAGAGAGGAGAGAGACAGAGAGGAGAGAGACAGAGAGGAGAGAGACAGAGAGGAGAGAGACAGAGAGGAGAGAGACAGAGAGGAGAGAGACAGAGAGGAGAGAGACAGAGAGGAGAGAGACAGAGAGGAGAGAGACAGAGAGGAGAGAGACAGAGAGGAGAGAGACAGAGAGGAGAGAGACAGAGAGGAGAGAGACAGAGAGGAGAGAGACAGAGAGGAGAGAGACAGAGAGGAGAGAGACAGAGAGGAGAGAGACAGAGAGGAGAGAGACAGAGAGGAGAGAGACAGAGAGGAGAGAGACAGAGAGGAGAGAGACAGAGAGGAGAGAGACAGAGAGGAGAGAGACAGAGAGGAGAGAGACAGAGAGGAGAGAGACAGAGAGGAGAGAGACAGAGAGGAGAGAGACAGAGAGGAGAGAGACAGAGAGGAGAGAGACAGAGAGGAGAGAGACAGAGAGGAGAGAGACAGAGAGGAGAGAGACAGAGAGGAGAGAGACAGAGAGGAGAGAGACAGAGAGGAGAGAGACAGAGAGGAGAGAGACAGAGAGGAGAGAGACAGAGAGGAGAGAGACAGAGAGGAGAGAGACAGAGAGGAGAGACAGAGAGGAGAGAGACAGAGAGGAGAGAGACAGAGAGGAGAGAGACAGAGAGGAGAGAGACAGAGAGGAGAGAGACAGAGAGGAGAGAGACAGAGAGGAGAGAGACAGAGAGGAGAGAGACAGAGAGGAGAGAGACAGAGAGGAGAGAGACAGAGAGGAGAGAGACAGAGAGGAGAGAGACAGAGAGGAGAGAGACAGAGAGGAGAGAGACAGAGAGGAGAGAGACAGAGAGGAGAGAGACAGAGAGGAGAGAGACAGAGAGGAGAGAGACAGAGAGAGAGAGAGGAGAGAGACAGAGAGGAGAGAGACAGAGAGGAGAGAGACAGAGAGGAGAGAGACAGAGAGGAGAGAGACAGAGAGGAGAGAGACAGAGAGGAGAGAGACAGAGAGGAGAGAGACAGAGAGGAGAGAGACAGAGAGGAGAGACAGAGAGGAGAGAGAGACAGAGAGGAGAGAGACAGAGAGGAGAGAGACAGAGGAGAGAGACAGAGAGGAGAGAGACAGAGAGAGACAGAGAGGAGAGAGACAGAGAGGGAGAGAGACAGAGAGGAGAGAGACAGAGAGGAGAAAGACAGAGAGGAGAGAGACAGAGAGGAGAGAGACCGAGAGGAGAGAGACAGAGAGGAGAGAGACAGAGAGGAGAGAGACAGAGAGGAGAGAGACAGAGAGGAGAGAGACAGAGAGGAGAGAGACAGAGAGGAGAGAGACAGAGAGGAGAGAGACAGAGAGGAGAGAGACAGAGAGGAGAGAGACAGAGAGGAGAGAGACAGAGAGGAGAGAGACAGAGAGGAGAGAGACAGAGAGGAGAGAGACAGAGAGGAGAGAGACAGAGAGGAGAGAGACAGAGAGGAGAGAGACAGAGAGGAGAGAGACAGAGAGGAGAGAGACAGAGAGAGACAGAGAGGAGAGAGACAGAGAGGAGAGAGACAGAGAGGAGAGAGACAGAGAGGAGAGAGACAGAGAGGAGAGAGACAGAGAGGAGAGAGACAGAGAGGAGAGAGACAGAGAGGAGAGAGACAGAGAGGAGAGAGACAGAGAGGAGAGAGACAGAGAGGAGAGAGACAGAGAGGAGAGAGACAGAGAGGAGAGAGACAGAGAAGAGAGACAGAGAGGAGAGAGACAGAGAGGAGAGAGACAGAGAGGAGAGAGACAGAGAGGAGAGAGACAGAGAGGAGAGAGACAGAGAGGAGAGAGACAGAGAGGAGAGAGACAGAGAGGAGAGAGACAGAGAGGAGAGAGACAGAGAGGAGAGAGACAGAGAGGAGAGAGACAGAGAGGAGAGAGACAGAGAGGAGAGAGACAGAGACAGAGAGGAGAGAGACAGAGACAGAGAGGAGAGAGACAGAGACAGCGAGGAGAGAGACAGAGAGGAGAGAGACAGAGAGGAGAGAGACAGAGAGGAGAGAGACAGAGAGGAGAGAGACAGAGAGGAGAGAGACAGAGAGGAGAGAGACAGAGAGGAGAGAGACAGAGAGGAGAGAGACAGAGAGGAGAGAGACAGAGAGGAGAGAGACAGAGAGGAAAGAGACAGAGAGAGACAGAGAGGAGAGAGACAGAGAGGAGAGAGACAGAGAGGAGAGAGACAGAGAGGAGAGAGACAGAGAGGAGAGAGACAGAGAGGAGAGAGACAGAGAGGAGAGAGACAGAGAGGAGAGAGACAGAGAGGAGAGAGACAGAGAGGAGAGAGACAGAGAGGAGAGAGACAGAGAGGAGAGAGACAGAGAGGAGAGAGACAGAGAGGAGAGAGACAGAGAGGAGAGAGACAGAGAGGAGAGAGACAGAGAGGAGAGAGACAGAGAGGAGAGAGACAGAGAGGAGAGAGACAGAGAGGAGACAGAGAGGAGACAGAGAGGAGAGAGACAGAGAGGAGAGACAGAGGAGAGAGACAGAGAGGAGAGAGACAGAGAGGAGAGAGACAGAGAGGAGAGAGACAGAGAGGAGAGAGACAGAGAGGAGAGAGACAGAGAGGAGAGAGACAGAGAGGAGAGAGACAGAGAGGAGAGAGACAGAGAGGAGAGAGACAGAGAGGAGAGAGACAGAGAGGAGAGAGACAGAGAGGAGAGAGACAGAGAGGAGAGAGACAGAGAGGAGAGAGACAGAGAGTAGAGATACAGAGAGGAGAGATACAGAGAGGAGAGATACAGAGAGGAGAGAGACAGAGAGGGGAGATACAGAGAGGATAGATACATAGAGGAGAGACTAGAGAGACAGAGAGGAGAGAGACAGAGAGGAGAGAGACAGAGAGGAGAGAGACAGAGAGGAGAGAGACAGAGGAGAGAGACAGAGAGGAGAGAGACAGAGAGGAGAGAGACAGAGAGGAGAGAGACAGAGAGGAGAGAGACAGAGAGGAGAGAGACAGAGAGGAGAGAGACAGAGAGGAGAGAGACAGAGAGGAGAGAGACAGAGAGGAGAGAGACAGAGAGGAGAGAGACAGAGAGGAGAGAGACAGAGAGGAGAGAGACAGAGAGAGACAGAGAGGAGAGAGACAGAGAGGAGAGAGACAGAGAGGAGAGAGACAGAGAGGAGAGAGACAGAGAGGAGAGAGACAGAGAGGAGAGAGACAGAGAGGAGAGAGACAGAGAGGAGAGAGACAGAGAGGAGAGAGACAGAGAGGAGAGAGACAGAGAGGAGAGAGAGAGAGAGGAGAGAGACAGAGAGGAGAGAGACAGAGAGGAGAGAGACAGAGAGGAGAGAGACAGAGAGGAGAGAGACAGAGAGGAGAGAGACAGAGACAGAGAGGAGAGAGACAGAGAGGAGATAGACAGAGAGGAGAGATACAGAGAGGAGAAAGACAGAGAGGAGAGACACAGAGAGGAGAGAGACAGAGAGGAGAGAGAGAGAGGAGAGAGAGAGAGGAGAGAGAGAGAGAGGAGAGAGACAGAGAGGAGAGAGACAGAGAGGAGAGAGACAGAGAGGAGAGAGACAGAGAGGAGAGAGACAGAGAGGAGAGAGACAGAGAGGAGAGAGACAGAGAGGAGAGAGACAGAGAGGAGAGAGACAGAGAGGAGAGAGACAGAGAGGAGAGAGACAGAGAGGAGAGAGACAGAGAGGAGAGAGACAGAGAGGAGAGAGACAGAGAGGAGAGAGACAGAGGAGAGAGACAGAGAGGAGAGAGACAGAGAGTAGAGAGACAGAGAGTAGAGAGACAGAGAGGAGAGAGACAGAGAGGTGAGAGACAGAGAGGAGAGAGACAGAGAGGAGAGAGACAGAGAGGAGAGAGACAGAGAGGAGAGAGACAGAGAGGAGAGAGACAGAGAGGAGAGAGACAGAGAGGAGAGAGAGAGAGAGGAGAGAGACAGAGAGGAGAGAGACAGAGAGGAGAGAGGCAGAGAGGAGAGAGACAGAGAGGAGAGAGACAGAGAGGAGAGAGACAGAGAGGAGAGAGACAGAGAGGAGAGAGACAGAGAGGAGAGACAGAGAGGAGAGATACAGAGAGGAGAAAGACCGAGACAGAGAGGAGAAAGACCGAGACAGAGACGACAGAGACAGAGAGGAGAGAGACAGACAGAGAGGAGAGAGACAGAGAGGAGAGAGACAGAGAGGAGAGAGACAGAGAGGAGAGAGACAGAGAGGAGAGAGACAGAGAGGAGAGAGACAGAGAGGAGAGAGACAGAGAGGAGAGAGACAGAGAGGAGAGAGACAGAGAGGAGAGAGACAGAGAGGAGAGAGACAGAGAGGAGAGAGACAGAGAGGAGAGAGACAGAGAGGAGAGAGACAGAGAGGAGAGAGACAGAGAGGAGAGAGACAGAGAGGAGAGAGACAGAGGAGAGAGACAGAGAGGAGAGAGACAGAGAGGAGAGAGACAGAGAGGAGAGATACAGAGAGGAGAAAGACCGAGAGGAGAGAGACAGAGAGGAGAGATACAGAGAGGAGAGATACAGAGAGGAGAGATACAGAGAGGAGAGAGACAGAGAGGAGAGAGACAGAGAGGAGAGATACAGAGAGGAGAAAGACAGAGCAGAGAGACAAGAGAGGAGAGAGACAGATAGGAGAGACAGAGAGGAGAGAGACAGAGAGGAGAGAGACAGAGAGGAGAGAGACAGAGAGGAGAGACAGAGAAGAGAGAGACAAGAGAGGAGAGAGACAGACAGGAGAGAGACAGAGAGGAGAGAGACAGAGAGGAGAGAGACAGAGAGGAGAGAGACAGAGAGGAGAGAGACAGAAAGGAGAGAGACAGAGAGGAGAGAGACAAGAGAGGAGAGAGACAGAGAGGAGAGAGACAGAGAGGAGAGAGACAGAGAGGAGAGAGACAGAGAGGAGAGACAGAGAGGAGAGATACAGAGAGGAGAAAGACCGAGACCGAGAGGAGAAAGACCCGAGACAGAGAGGAGAAAGACCGAGAGGAGAGAGACAGACAGAGAGGAGAGAGACAGACAGAGAGGAGAGAGACAGAGGAGAGAGACAGAGAGAAGAGAGACAGAGAGGAGAGAGACAGAGAGGAGAGAGACAGAGAGGAGAGAGACAAGAGAGGAGAGAGACAGAGAGGAGAGAGACAGAGAGGAGAGAGACAGAGAGGAGAGATACAGAGGAGAGATACAGAGAGGAGAGAGACAGAGAGGAGAGAGACAGAGAAGAGAGACAGAGGAGAGATACAGAGAGGAGAGATACAGAGAGGAGAGAGACAGAGAGGAGAGAGACAGAGAGGAGAGAGACAGAGAAGAGAGACAGAGAGGAGAGATACAGAGAGGAGAGATACAGAGAGGAGAGAGACAGAGAGGAGAGAGACAGAGAGGAGAGAGACAGGGAGGAGAGAGACAGAGAAGAGAGACAGAGAGGAGAGAGACAGAGAGGAGAGATACAGAGAGGAGAGATACAGAGAGGAGAGAGACAGAGAGGAGAGAGACAGAGAGGAGAGAGACAGAGAAGAGAGACAGAGAGGAGAGATACAGAGAGGAGAGATACAGAGAGGAGAGAGACAGAGAGGAGAGAGACAGAGAGGAGAGAGACAGAGAGGAGAGAGACAGAGAGGAGAGAGACAGAGAGGAGAGAGACAGAGAGGAGAGAGACAGAGAGGAGAGAGACAGAGAAGAGAGAGACGTAGAGGAGAGAGACAGAGAGGAGAGAGACAGAGAGGAGAGACAGAGAGGAGAGATACAGAGAGGAGAAAGACCGAGACAGAGAGGAGAGATACAGAGAGGAGAAAGACCGAGACAGAGAGGAGAGATACAGAGAGGAGAAAGACCGAGACAGAGAGGAGAAAGACCGAGACAGAGAAGAGAAAGACCGAGAGGAGAGAGACAGACAGAGGAGAGAGACAGACAGAGAGGAGAGAGACAGATAGGAGAGAAACAGAGAGGAGAGAAACAGAGAGGAGAGAGACAGAGAGGAGAGAGACAGAGAGGAGAGAGACAGAGAGGAGAGAGACAGAGAGGAGAGAGACAGAGAGGAGAGAGACAGAGAGGAGAGAGACAGAGAGGAGAGAGACAGAGAGGAGAGAGACAGAGAGGAGAGAGACAGAGAGGAGAGAGACAGAGAGGAGAGAGACAGAGAGGAGAGAGACAGAGAGGAGAGAGACAGAGAGGAGAGAGACAGAGAGGAGAGAGACAGAGAGGAGAGAGACAGAGAGGAGAGAGACAGAGAGGAGAGAGACAGAGAGGAGAGAGACAGAGAGGAGAGAGACAGAGAGGAGAGAGACAGAGGAGAGAGACAGAGAGGAGAGAGACAGAGAGGAGAGAGACAGAGAGGAGAGAGACAGAGAGGAGAGAGACAGAGAGGAGAGAGACAGAGAGGAGAGAGACAGAGAGGAGAGAGACAGAGAGGAGAGAGACAGAGAGGAGAGAGACAGAGAGGAGAGAGACAGAGGATAGAGACAGAGAGGAGAGAGACAGAGAGGAGAGAGACAGAGAGGAGAGAGACAGAGAGGAGAGAGACAGAGAGGAGAGAGACAGAGAGGAGAGAGACAGAGAGGGGAGAGACAGAGAGGAGAGAGACAGAGAGGAGAGAGACAGAGAGGAGAGAGACAGAGAGGAGAGAGACAGAAAGGAGAGATACAGAGAGGAGAGAGACAGATAGGACAGAGACAGAGAGGAGAGAGACAGAGAGGAGAGAGACAGAGAGGAGAGAGACAGAGAGGAGAGAGACAGAGAGGAGAGAGACAGAGAGGAGAGAGACAGAGAGGAGAGAGACAGAGAGGAGAGATACAGAGAGGAGAGAGACAGAGAGGAGAGAGACAGAGAGGAGAGAGACAGAGAGGAGAGAGACAGAGAGGAGAGAGACAGAGAGGAGAGAGACAGAGAGGAGAGAGACAGAGAGGAGAGAGACAGAGAGGACAGAGAGACAGAGAGGACAGAGAGACAGAGAGGACAGATAGACAGAGAGGAGAGACAGAGGAGAGAGACAGAGAGGAGAGAGACAGAGAGGAGAGAGACAGAGAGGAGAGAGACAGAGAGGAGAGAGACAGAGAGGAGAGAGACAGAGAGGAGAGAGACAGAGAGGAGAGAGACAGAGAGGAGAGATACAGAGAGGAGAGAGACAGAGGAGAGAGAAAGAGAGGAGAGAGAAAGAGAGGAGAGAGACAGAGAGGAGAGAGACAGAGAGGAGAGAGACAGAGAGGAGAGAGACAGAGAGGAGAGAGAGAGAGAGAGAGAGAGAGAGAGAGAGAGACAGAGAGGAGAGACAGAGAGGAGAGAGACAGGAGGAGAGAGACAGAGGAGAGAGACAGAGAGGAGAGAGACAGAGAGGAGAGAGACAGACAGAGAGGAGAGAGACAGACAGAGAGGAGAGAGACAGACAGAGAGGAGAGAGACAGACAGAGAGGAGAGAGACAGACAGAGAGGAGAGAGACAGACAGAGAGGAGAGAGACAGACAGAGAGGAGAGAGACAGACAGAGAGGAGAGAGACAGACAGAGAGGAGAGAGACAGACAGAGAGGAGAGAGACAGACAGAGAGGAGAGAGACAGACAGAGAGGAGAGAGACAGACAGAGAGGAGAGAGACAGACAGAGAGGAGAGAGACAGACAGAGAGGAGAGAGACAGACAGAGAGGAGAGAGACAGACAGAGAGGAGAGAGACAGACAGAGAGGAGAGAGACAGACAGAGAGGAGAGAGACAGACAGAGAGGAGAGAGACAGACAGAGAGGAGAGAGACAGACAGAGAGGAGAGAGACAGACAGAGAGGAGAGAGACAGACAGAGAGGAGAGAGACAGACAGAGAGGAGAGAGACAGACAGAGAGGAGAGAGACAGACAGAGAGGAGAGAGACAGACAGAGAGGAGAGAGACAGACAGAGAGGAGAGAGACAGACAGAGAGGAGAGAGACAGAGAGGAGAGAGACAGAGAGGAGAGAGACAGAGAGGAGAGAGACAGAGAGGAGAGAGACAGAGAGAGACAGAGGAGAGAGACAGAGGAGAGAGACAGAGGAGAGAGACAGAGGAGAGAGACAGAGGAGAGAGACAGAGGAGAGAGACAGAGGAGAGAGACAGAGGAGAGAGACAGAGGAGAGAGACAGAGGAGAGAGACAGAGGAGAGAGACAGAGGAGAGAGACAGAGGAGAGAGACAGAGGAGAGAGACAGAGGAGAGAGACAGAGGAGAGAGACAGAGGAGAGAGACAGAGGAGAGAGACAGAGGAGAGAGACAGAGGAGAGAGACAGAGGAGAGAGACAGAGGAGAGAGACAGAGGAGAGAGACAGAGGAGAGAGACAGAGGAGAGAGACAGAGGAGAGAGACAGAGGAGAGAGACAGAGGAGAGAGACAGAGGAGAGAGACAGAGGAGAGAGACAGAGGAGAGAGACAGAGGAGAGAGACAGAGGAGAGAGACAGAGGAGAGAGACAGAGGAGAGAGACAGAGGAGAGAGACAGAGGAGAGAGACAGAGGAGAGAGACAGAGGAGAGAGACAGAGGAGAGAGACAGAGGAGAGAGACAGAGGAGAGAGACAGAGGAGAGAGACAGAGGAGAGAGACAGAGGAGAGAGACAGAGGAGAGAGACAGAGGAGAGAGACAGAGGAGAGAGACAGAGGAGAGAGACAGAGGAGAGAGACAGAGGAGAGAGACAGAGGAGAGAGACAGAGGAGAGAGACAGAGGAGAGAGACAGAGGAGAGAGACAGAGGAGAGAGACAGAGGAGAGAGACAGAGGAGAGAGACAGAGGAGAGAGACAGAGGAGAGAGACAGAGGAGAGAGACAGAGGAGAGAGACAGAGGAGAGAGACAGAGGAGAGAGACAGAGGAGAGAGACAGAGGAGAGAGACAGAGGAGAGAGACAGAGGAGAGAGACAGAGGAGAGAGACAGAGGAGAGAGACAGAGGAGAGAGACAGAGGAGAGAGACAGAGGAGAGAGACAGAGGAGAGAGACAGAGGAGAGAGACAGAGGAGAGAGACAGAGGAGAGAGACAGAGGAGAGAGACAGAGGAGAGAGACAGAGGAGAGAGACAGAGGAGAGAGACAGAGGAGCAGAGGAGAGAGACAGAGGAGAGAGACAGAGGAGAGAGACAGAGGAGAGAGACAGAGGAGAGAGACAGAGGAGAGAGACAGAGGAGAGAGACAGAGGAGAGAGACAGAGAGAGAGACAGAGGAGAGAGACAGAGGAGAGAGACAGAGGAGAGAGACAGAGGAGAGAGACAGAGGAGAGAGACAGAGAGGAGAGAGACAGAGAGGAGAGAGACAGAGAGGAGAGAGACAGAGAGGAGAGAGACAGAGGAGAGAGACAGAGGGAGAGAGACAGAGAGGAGAGAGACAGACAGAGAGGAGAGAGACAGACAGAGAGGAGAGAGACAGACAGAGAGGAGAGAGACAGACAGAGAGGAGAGAGACAGACAGAGAGGAGAGAGACAGACAGAGAGGAGAGAGACAGACAGAGAGGAGAGAGACAGACAGAGAGGAGAGAGACAGACAGAGAGGAGAGAGACAGACAGAGAGGAGAGAGACAGACAGAGAGGAGAGAGACAGACAGAGAGGAGAGAGACAGACAGAGAGGAGAGAGACAGACAGAGAGGAGAGAGACAGACAGAGAGGAGAGAGACAGACAGAGAGGAGAGAGACAGACAGAGAGGAGAGAGACAGACAGAGAGGAGAGAGACAGACAGAGAGGAGAGAGACAGACAGAGAGGAGAGAGACAGACAGAGAGGAGAGAGACAGACAGAGAGGAGAGAGACAGACAGAGAGGAGAGAGACAGACAGAGAGGAGAGAGACAGACAGAGAGGAGAGAGACAGACAGAGAGGAGAGAGACAGACAGAGAGGAGAGAGACAGACAGAGAGGAGAGAGACAGACAGAGAGGAGAGAGACAGACAGAGAGGAGAGAGACAGACAGAGAGGAGAGAGACAGACAGAGAGGAGAGAGACAGACAGAGAGGAGAGAGACAGACAGAGAGGAGAGAGACAGACAGAGAGGAGAGAGACAGACAGAGAGGAGAGAGACAGACAGAGAGGAGAGAGACAGACAGAGAGGAGAGAGACAGACAGAGAGGAGAGAGACAGACAGAGAGGAGAGAGACAGACAGAGAGGAGAGAGACAGACAGAGAGGAGAGAGACAGACAGAGAGGAGAGAGACAGACAGAGAGGAGAGAGACAGACAGAGAGGAGAGAGACAGACAGAGAGGAGAGAGACAGACAGAGAGGAGAGAGACAGAGGAGAGAGACAGAGGAGAGAGACAGAGGAGAGAGACAGAGGAGAGAGACAGAGGAGAGAGACAGAGGAGAGAGACAGAGGAGAGAGACAGAGGAGAGAGACAGAGGAGAGAGACAGAGGAGAGAGACAGAGGAGAGAGACAGAGGAGAGAGACAGAGGAGAGAGACAGAGGAGAGAGACAGAGGAGAGAGACAGAGGAGAGAGACAGAGGAGAGACAGAGGAGAGAGACAGAGGAGAGAGACAGAGGAGAGAGACAGAGGAGAGAGACAGAGGAGAGAGACAGAGGAGAGAGACAGAGGAGAGAGACAGAGGAGAGAGACAGAGGAGAGAGACAGAGGAGAGAGACAGAGGAGAGAGACAGAGGAGAGAGACAGAGGAGAGAGACAGAGGAGAGAGACAGAGGAGAGAGACAGAGGAGAGAGACAGAGGAGAGAGACAGAGGAGAGAGACAGAGGAGAGAGACAGAGGAGAGAGACAGAGGAGAGAGACAGAGGAGAGAGACAGAGGAGAGAGACAGAGGAGAGAGACAGAGGAGAGAGACAGAGGAGAGAGACAGAGGAGAGAGACAGAGGAGAGAGACAGAGGAGAGAGACAGAGGAGAGAGACAGGAGAGAGACAGAGGAGAGAGACAGAGGAGAGAGACAGAGGAGAGAGACAGAGGAGAGAGACAGAGGAGAGAGACAGAGGAGAGAGACAGAGGAGAGAGACAGAGGAGAGAGACAGAGGAGAGAGACAGAGGAGAGAGACAGAGGAGAGAGACAGAGGAGAGAGACAGAGGAGAGAGACAGAGGAGAGAGACAGAGGAGAGAGACAGAGGAGAGAGACAGAGGAGAGAGACAGAGGAGAGAGACAGAGGAGAGAGACAGAGGAGAGAGACAGAGGAGAGAGACAGAGGAGAGAGACAGAGGAGAGAGACAGAGGAGAGAGACAGAGGAGAGAGACAGAGGAGAGAGACAGAGGAGAGAGACAGAGGAGAGAGACAGAGGAGAGAGACAGAGGAGAGAGACAGAGGAGAGAGACAGAGGAGAGAGACAGAGGAGAGAGACAGAGGAGAGAGACAGAGGAGAGAGACAGAGGAGAGAGACAGAGGAGAGAGACAGAGGAGAGAGACAGAGGAGAGAGACAGAGGAGAGAGACAGAGGAGAGAGACAGAGGAGAGAGACAGAGGAGAGAGACAGAGGAGAGAGACAGAGGAGAGAGACAGAGGAGAGAGACAGAGGAGAGAGACAGAGGAGAGAGACAGAGGAGAGAGACAGAGGAGAGAGACAGAGGAGAGAGACAGAGGAGAGAGACAGAGGAGAGAGACAGAGGAGAGAGACAGTGACAGCACCAGAGCCAGAGCCAGAGCCAGAGCCAGAGCCAGAGCCAGAGCCAGAGCCAGAGACAGAGACAGAGACAGAGACAGAGACAGAGACAGAGACAGAGACAGAGACAGAGACAGAGACAGAGACAGAGACAGAGACAGAGACAGAGAGAGAAGAAAAAAAATGATGGTAGCATACATAGCAGTTAGCACATTACAATATCAACACTGTTCCGATTGGTGCAAAAGCATTCAGTAATGCTAAGTAATGTGACCTGTATGCAGCCTTGGAATTTGGGCCATTTTCTGGACTTTTTGGGTCCAAGAATTTTGCTCTCTTCATATTTGTTCAGGAAATGTGCTCTGTTTTCGCCTGATCTTACAGACATTGTAGTTCAAATATAATTCAATTTTCCTCACAAGGATTTAATATCTATTACAAATCAGGATTTTTTACTTAACAAGTAAAATAATTAGAACAAAAATGACAATCTTAACTTGCCTGACAATACAATTTTACTTTCCACCTATGGATTTTTACTCTCCGGGACCAGGTCATGAAATGAAAAATCCAACACTGCCTGTATGTGACCTGAACCTGTATACACATACACATACAGGTCACATGTGACCTGTATGACATCCCACATGCTTGAAAATGGCATTGGTTAGTCAATGGGCTTTCAAATGATACCCATATTGGCTATGTTGTAACATCTTATGACAAGCCAGTTTTCCAGGTCAAGTCAGGTCACATATCAAGGTCACTTGTGACCTGTGTGACATCCCACATGCTTGAAAACATCACAAATGCATTGGTTGGCTGCTGAGCCTTAAAACGATACCCATATTGGTTATGCTGTAACATATTATGAGAAGCCAATACTCTAGGTCAAGTCAGGTCATGTGGTCATGTAGTCACACATGACCTATTTGACATCCCATATAATCAAGAACATTATGAATGAATTGGTTAGCTAACAGCCTTTCAGATCAGATCTGTATCAACATATTTTACAAACATAACGGAAATCACTACTCTAGGGTCAGGTCAGGTCATGTGACAACACCTATTTTTCTTCTGTTTTCTGTTTGTTTTCTTCTTACTACTGTTTTCTTCTTAACTTATGAATGCCCAAACCAATTTCCCCCCCCCCCCCAGTTTTTAGAGGGCATGATGGGCAATGTTATATGTAAGAATGAACAAAATTGAGGTGGCATGATTTTTGCTATTCAAATTTTAAAATTTCAGTTCAAGGTCAAATCAGGTCCAAAGTCATTGACCTCAAATGTGTTATGTGCAAAATAAAGTTGGCCCATTGCCTATTGCATACATTTTGTTTTGTGAGACTGGGACAACAACTTGCAAAGTTATAGGCTCTTAACTTTGGGATGTAATGGGGTCAGGTCAAAGTTCAATGACCTCAATGCTCAGTGACCCCAGGTCAAATTTCCAAATAAAAGCATCTGAGATGGTTTTGCCCATAAACAGACATTCATGCAAAGTTTGAAGCAAATCGGAGAGGGTGCTGTATTTTGGTGATCTATTTGACATGGAATGCCCCATATAAAATTGCTAAGACATCAAAATGGTACAGGCCCTGACCTCAGAAAGCAATCCATTCAAAAGGTTCTGACCACATTTCTATAAAAAATATTAGTGTTGATACTTGATATGAATGTATATTCTACTAAGACAATCGCATATTAACTTTTATATATAATCTTTTATATATAATGCAACTGAACTAAAACTGAAAATGCTTTAGATTTTTGCTTCTGGCTGCTTACAAGTTAGTTAAAGTTAAGAAGACAATATGCTATATGATCCATATTCACTTCAAAAATACAAATATTGAGCAGTATGCACAACAATCTAAACCTACAATACAATGTTATGTTGACTATTACAATCCTATGGGGATATTAAATACCTACACAATGTGCATGATGATGCTAGTCAATGGCAGTAAGTCAAAACTCTGGTATCTCCTCAGTGATCATATTTTCAGAAACCTCTGTCAGATATGCTGCCAGATACAGGGCAATAAGAAAGTAGACCAACTAACATGGGCGCCTAAAGCAGGGGGAACACATCCTCCCAGCATTGTACAATTTTAACATTACACCTATGGGCGTTGCATGGAAAGAATCTACTTGAGAATGCTGGGAATGGTGTGTTGTATGGCTAGATTGGATGCCCATTGGGCTCACATCAGGTTCAGCATGCCTGACACAGACTGAGGCATACCAGGAATCACAAGCTTGATGAGAGCGGGTACTACAGTCTACAAGCCTCACAGCCTAAAAATACTGATATCGTAAGGTAAGGTAAGGCACTAGAAGTAAAGAAAATGTGAGTTGTGAAACAAATAGAATAATCCATTATTTGAAGACAAAAATATATCAAAGTATGTAACTGGTAGTCCCAGCTTCAGTATGTTGTTTGCAACGAGCTTATATTGTGACAATCTGGAACATACAAACCGGTCAGCCGATGCTTACCATTTTGACCCGATCTTATAACAGATGTAAAATGTTCACGGATCCAATGGCTTTAACAATGTCTTCTTCTTTAGACCACTATAACCGCACAGTGCAGCGCTCATTCAGTACCGAAAAACACTGAAAATATCGGGCCGGAGCAATGGATATCCCCGGCATAAACAACTAATACACGCAAACATTCAACAAAACAGGAATTCGACATATCCGGCGCACTGAAGCCAGCTTGTCAGGTTTATAGAGATAAAACCACTTTCCCTAAATGAGTCGCAATGATCCAGCCTAAGCCTAGTCCAGAAGTCTAAATCAAAGCCATGCTGATCGTTGAAAAAGAACAGGTAATATCTTATAATTATTTCCAAAGGTATCGAAGGAGACTCAACTGACGAACCATGTTTTAATATGCTATTCCACTCGAAGAAGTCGTGAAATAGCGAAGCCGAAAAGTGTTGAAATCGTCACTATGCTCTTTACGTGGCTTGGAAAGGGGATCTAAAGCGCTGTCATTTTTTAATACTCATGTTTACAGCATCTTTCTCAGATATTGACAAAGGGTCATTATTTTTCATCAGGGTTACTGATGTAATTAATTATCAAATTAGTTATTATCGAACTTCGCTTAGGTTAATATTAGGTAAAAACAAATATTTCGGGTTTATTGATGAGCCATATGAGCTTTATTGATGAGAGTATGTTCAATCGTGTATGTTTAGTCCTGCGTATTGTGGATGATATGTCTTACAATGTTCTCTGAGAAGATTATTAGCATCAATGGGGCACCACAACAAATTTACCGCCGCTAGAGGCGCTGATGATCAACTGCTACCAAGCGGGCTGGCGTCTGTGCGTCAGAAAATAGGGCCCATTGTTTACGGCGGTGTTTTGAAGAGGTTAGAACGTGGTACAGTACAGATGTGTTCAAACTTATACGAAATGTTGGTGTCTGAGTGTATTCGAAACCTGAAATTATTTATCGCTGCGGTTAATCGTTTGACCTCGTGAGGTCAAAGAGTGTCAGCGAGGTCAAATATTGGGTTCCGCCAGTGGCAGCTCGTCATATGAGGCAACTGAGGCCCGGCCTCACCTATTATTTAGGAAGAATGTGCTTTTAAATATTAATTGGTTGCCATAGAAAAAAGATGTGCAAGTGATTTCCATTCTGCACATCGCAGTGCATTTTATTATGGCATATCACCGAAATTCTCCGGCTCTTCCATCCACCCGCCAATACGTTTACCATACTACAGCAAACCACTACGAGCCGACTATCTAGGGCCTTGGAGCCAAGGGCGGATTCAGGATATTTTATGAGGGGTGGCCGCAGGCCAATTTAGGGGCGCCTTCCAAAGAAAAGGCGCCGTCACTGGCCGAAAGGGCGCCGTCAATGGCCGAAAGGGCGCAGTCACTGGCCGTAAGGGCGCCGTCAATGGCCGTAAGGGCGCCGTTACTGGCCGGAAGGGCGCATCGGGTCAAACGGACCAGGTCATGACCTGTATGACCTGATACTGGGTAAGTTACTCTCAACAGAGCGTCCAAGCGGTCCATAGGGACGCTGCGTGCTCACGGGCTGTCCATCGCCGGCCGCCAGGTGGGGCGCCCTTCTGGCGGGGGGGGCGACCGCTGCGGCCACCCCCTGGATCCGCCCCTGCTTGGAGCCGACTGAGGCCCGCCCAAGGCCCTATAAGAAGGTAGCGTCACCAGGCGATTTGTTTACATTCTGCCCCGACCGCTGTGTGACGTCACTGGGCGTCTCTTCGCCCGCGCCCCGCTTGAGGAGCCAAGTATCGGTCGGCCGCCAAATCTAGTTCGGGGGATGTAATTTCGTGTGGTACATCCGTACTTCAACAAACTGTAGTCATTCGATATCTGTGATACATTTTTTTTACGAATCATCAAGCTACGGTTCATTTAATCAGCTGTCCATATTCCGACACAAGAAGAGCGAATATGTATTTTGCAACACTGCTCAAGGTGACCAGCACGTCTCACATAGTTTCCCGACGGGTTGTGACACCCCTCCGAGTGCCATGGCAGACTGGGATCCTTCTCAGACAGACGGGGTGTGTTTAGTTACGGTAAACAGAGCTTGTGTCAAGCCAGCAGCAGACAGCAGCAGGGCAGAGTGCGGCTCTCGCCTCCGCCCTCAGTGGCACACAGCGGCAGACAGTCACACACAGAGGCAGACAGTCACGCAGTGGCACAAAGCAGTAGACAGAGGCAGGTATGAGTGCCGCTCTCGCCCCCCACTCCCACCCGACAGCGGCACAAAGCAACATACTGTGGCACACACGGCACGGCATTGTCGTTCTCGCCCCCTACCTCGATGCCAACAGCGGCAGACCAGACAGGCGAGAGTGCCAATCTCGCCACATCCTTCGGCGGCGGACAGCGACATGCCAGAATACAACTCTCATTCGTTCGTTCGTTACTCCCTCCGGCTCGCATCCCGGGTGTAGCCATTGCAGCTCAGTTGGGCGCGGAATCCGGCGGCCAAGGCCGCCACCACACCGTCATCGCGCAGGGTAGTCGGGTCCGGGTGGATGACGCCCAGGTGCCGGAGGCGAGCTCTGACCAGGGCGGGGCACCGCTGCAGCACGTGCCGCGGTGTGTCAGCCTCTTCTCTGCATAGCCGGCACAGGGCGGCGGGACATCCCTCGGCGCTGCACTGCCCTCAGGCGAGCCTAGGTCGGCGGCCGATCCGGTGGAGGTACTGCTCAGAGCCGCTCCAGTGCCCGGCTCGGAGCTGCCGGATGTCCACCGTAGCGAGACGGTCGCCGTCGCCGCCCGGAACCCGCTGGCGGGTTTCATGATCCTTGTACCGCCCGCCAGGCCATGATCGCTGCCAGGTGGAGGTGGCGGATCGGGAGACGGTCTTCTGGGTGGTGGCGACGTCGATGGGCGTGTATTGTTGGAGGAGGGCGCTGGCCTCCTTTGCGAAGACGTCCGCTCACTCTCGCCAGCGGCGGCGGCCGGGCTACGGAAGGACAGCGGCGGGCGGCGGAAGACGACGCCATGACAGCGACAGGGCGGCGGAAGAAGACGCCAGGACAGCGGTCTGTATGCGGTCACGCAGCGGCCGTTTAGCGACAGATGGTGACAGGTCAGCAATGACTTGGAGCTCCGCCAGATCACTCAGAGCTCCAGCTGTGCTGGCGAACCTGGTTCGCTGCTCTTTCCTGTGCCTTGATCATCTGCGCGAGCGCATTCAACTACCTGAGCCGCAGGTGGAGGCGACACTGCCACCCGAGTCCGGCACGCCTCCACTGCCACCAGAGTCCGGCACGCATCCACTGCCACCAGAGTCAGGCACGCCTCCATTGCCTCCAGAGTCCGGCACGCCTCCACTGCCGACGGAGTCCAGCACGCCTCCACTGGCACCAGAGTCCGGTACGCCTCCACTGCCACCAGAGTCCGGCACGCCTCCACTGCCGACGGAGCCCAGCACGCCTCCACTGCCGACGGAGTCCAGCACGCCTCCACTGCCTACGGAGTCCAGCACGCCTCCACTGCCACCTGAGTCCGGCCACGACTTCACTGCCACCAGAGACCGGCATGACTCCACTGCCACCAGTCCGGCACACCTCCACTGCCTCCAGAGTCCGGCACGCCTCCACTGACACCAGAGTCCGGCACGCCTCCACTGTCGACGGAGTCCAGCACGCCTCCACTGAGTTGTCTGTCTTCCTGTAGATATGCAACACATTGGTAAATAAATGCAGGGATGTAGCTATATGCACTAATTTCAATATGGTGTGACAAAACATATCACCTTTCTTTGACACCTCCAATTATAGGCTATTCAACTGCATCAAATTTGTATTGTGTGTGACACACAAGCAAATATTTATTGAATTGGCAAACACCAATATCTTCCAAGACAATCAATACATATTACATACTATGTCAAAATTCATGTTAACCCTCGCCCTACTGGAGGTTTTCACCTTCGCCCTACGGGGGGTCCTAAAAAGACCCCCGGTTAACTTCCAAACCAAGCAACATAGAGCAACGCAGTAAGAACCAACATGTTGCCCGTCATGTTTGGAATCTAACGGTATGCATTTTTAGGTTTCGGGTCAACGAGTGACCTTCCAGGTCAAGTGAATGACTTCGATCGACCACGTCCAGAACAGCGATTTTGCTCTGTCAGAAAACCTCAACATTAAAAATTGGTAAATGTAAATAAAAATGCATGTTCCTAGACTAGTTTTGTCTCAGAAATACAGAAAATATAATAATTTGTTCGTATCTGGTAAAAAAAAGTCCAAAAAATTATTACAAAAATGACGTCATGAGTTTCTTACACTTATGGAGCCATCACTCAGTCAAAAATAGAAATATTGCTTTGAAATTTGGTTTGGGTATTGTCCATACTCAGTTCTCTCACATATATTCCGGTTTTTCTAACATATTTGAAAATTTTGATTTGTGGTGATTTGAAGAGAAAAATCATTTAATTTTTATTTTAGGGGTCAAAACAAAAAAATCGGAAATCCGAGATTGCCATTTTAAAGAGAATTTACATTTTATATCTTTAGTTTGGTGAATTGCGTTTGCAATTTGCTTCAAAACTCTGTTTTCTACGATTTTTCAAATATTTATCGTTTTTTCACCAACATGACGTCATCAAAACATGATTATCTCCCAATCTACTCAACCAATTTCAATTAAATGTTTACAGCATACGTATAATTGTTGTAAACTCAGCTACTGAAAATTTCAGCAAGATGCGCTGCATGTGTAAAAAGTTATTCAAAGAAAAACCTCAGTGGGGGGGGGGCAGTCAGCACCCCCCTAGGGCGAGGGTTAAGATATGCATCAGAACCACATAGATATGCACCAGACAATCAGCTCAATCTTTCAATTATATAACTAAATTTAACATCTATGATCCTAGCATTCTGCTGCCTTGATGCTAAGTGATAGATGGTACACAGGAAACATTCAAAAACTTACAAGTACTAATTGTACATTAATTAATGCAAATATCAATAAAAAGTAGTGTGTAAAATAAGCATGACAAACAATGGTAAAGGTACCTTATATATGCAGGCAATAATTAACCAAGCACCCAAGCAAGTACTTAAAAGAATGAAAGATGCAAACTATTTTACTGATGCTGATGCCACAAGTGTAATACCTTGAGATGGATGCTGGAAGATTTTTTTAGAAGGGATTGCATCAATTCTGAGCTTCGGTTTGGTGTCAGGAACTAAAGTTATCTTTATTATATGATGCATCATAATCTTCCTCCACAAAGTGCTCAGAGCAGACATAATAATTTTCGCCATTAAACAGGTCTGCCCTGGCACACTTGTGCACCCATGCTGCCCAGATCATCTTCTCTTTAGGAAAGCGAAAGAAAGCGAGATCCATTTCCTTGCACTTATGCTTCTTGCCAGCCCACGATCCACAGGTTGACATAGCACAATGTGACGGCATGTTTAACTTGTGGACTGTGGTGTAATCTGAAAAGGGACAAACAAATGCATCCACAATTACAATTTAGATACACTAGACACAACCATAATTATCAATATCTTAAGGGTAAACAACCTACTATCAAGTACCCATTCAAGGGTTTCCACTTTCCATCCATCACAGCTAGGAACCTACCTACCTATTGTCTTCATAAGACTGGGAAGCCAATTTGGTAGATACCTATAGATTGTACGGAAATTGAACAGAAAGCTTTGGCCAGGTATTATATATATAAACCAGTGAGTGCATCTTGTGAAAAGTTAAAGTATGGTCAAACATTAAGATAAGTCGAACCATATGGTGAGAAATGTACCAATCTGTTTCACATCCTGATCCACATCACATTAGTCTTCGGTTCGGGAGGCACCTCAACTAGTTTTGTCAAAAGGCACCATCAAAGTTAAGTTCCGGAAGCCAGGATCGTTAAATTACTGTTGAATCATTCCTATCAGATATAAGTAACTTTCAGGATCACATTAAAAGAAACAGCACCTAAATAAAACATCGCCCAAAATCCTAGCCAAACCCTACCCAGATTATCACAATCTTACGAATGGCCGCCGTTTTGTTTACGTTTTGAGACTCTCGGCGCTCAGTCCAAGTGACGCCCAGTGACGTCACTCAAGGGTCGGGGCTAGCAAATCAGGCTTCCCTATGGCCCACAACACAGGTGAAACCCCCCTGGGCACGCCCGGCCTGCCGCCTCACCACCTCCGCCCGTCCAGCCCAGCTACTGAGGCACCAGCGGGCGAACGCCGCTCAACCCGGGGGCGCAAGTTGTTTGGTAGCCGTGACGTCACCATGACAGTCGAATCCCGCTCCACAGTGCTAAGGCAATTCAAAGTAGCTTGGTAGTTACCCCCGTTTAATGTGTTATCTAAGAGAGATGGATACAAGTATTTATGCTCAATGGGAAGCTCGTTTCTTCAAGATTCCTGGAATGGCCTCCGATTTTACCTGAGACACTCCAATCGTCCACAATTCTCGGTCAAGTGGAGGCATGTTCCGCCCACACGGCGCGCCGGAGCGGGGGCCCGCTGTCAAAGGCTGTACACCACCGCCGGCGCCGCCGCGCCGGCCGCAAGTTGGTGAGAACCGCTGCGACGCCTTGCCAGAGACTGTACCGCCGCGGGGCCGGCCGCCGGCCGGCCTCCGCCGCTGGCTGGCCAGCCCGGCGGCGGCATGGTGCTTCGAAATATCCGGCCTGAATGCAAACTCTGTTACAGTTGACTAGAAGATGAAGATCAGATATATTTGCATCATATCCACGACAAGGCGGCTTTTCAATGTTGCACGTCGCCAAACTTGAACCTACTCGTTGATATAAGTACTCGGGGTTAGAACCGCTGCGACGCCTTGCCAGAGACTGTACCGCCGCGGGGCCGGCCGGCCGCCGCCGCTGGCTGGCCGGCCCGGCGGCGGCCTGGTGCTTCGAAATTTCCGGCTGAATGCAAACTCTGTTACAGCCGACTAATTGTGATATATCATTAACATGGTGTTTATAGGCATTTTCCAATAAAATTGATGTACCAATGAACTTGAAATATCATGTTAATTCCAGTGGCGGATCTAGGTTTCGAGTTTGGGGGGGGGAATTTCGTTCCGTTTCTCAGCGAAAAATTGTTGACCGGGGGGGGGGGCGTCAGGTCGTTAGCGCAAAAATTCGTTGAGAGGAGGGGGGAGGGTGGCGGCGTCGGGTCGTCAGCGCGAACAGTGCACACCACTATCCCGCCGTGGCTGGACTGCAGCGGAGTCAGCATCCGGCTGGATATCGGCGCCGACATCCGGAGGACGGCCCCCGGCGAAGTACGTCGGGCGGCTGCCGAGGAGCACCTGGCAACCCTGCCGGAGGATGCCGTGTGGATCTGGAGCGACGGATCGGCGGAGGGCGGAGTCACGGCCGGGGGAGGTGGTGCCCTGATCGCCCTCCCGTCCGGTGCGGAACAAGAGGTCCAAGCGCCGGCCGGCGTGGTATGCAGCAGCACGCGCGCCGAGTTGGTGGCGATATACGCGCGGCGCTGGAGGCGGTGCAACAGATGGGGGACGACCTGGGCGAGAGCCCGGTGGTCGTATGCACTGACTCCCAGGCCGCGCTCGCCACACTCGCGAGCGGCGCCGGAGGGCAGACGACCGCGCTGGGGGCGACGATCTGGCGCCTGCTCCTGGCAACCGCGGCGGGTGGTGGTCGGGTGCTCCTACAATGGGTCCCGGCACACTGTGGACTACCCGGAAATGAAAGGGCGGACGAGCTGGCCAAGGGGGCCTCCAGCCTTCCGCAGGAAGATGTTCTTGTGGACGTCCGCAGCCTCACCAAGGCAGTCGGCCGCGCCGCCTCTCTGGCCTGGCGATGTCGCTGGCCTGAATGCCTGTTCAAGCGGATCATGGGAGGCCGGCTCCCGAAACCAGTCCTCTCCGACGAGCGAGACGACGCCGTCAATGTGCACCAGCTGCTGGCGGGTTATTGGACCCGCTCGCAGAGTTATCTGCACCGAATCGGCCGTCAACCGACCCGGGGCTGCCAGCAGAGCAGCGATCTCGCGTGCCCGGCGGCGCTCTGTCAGGTGTGTAGGGAGGAGCCTGACACGCCGGAGCACGTCCTGCTGAGGTGCCCCTGCCTGGCGGGCGCTCGTCTCCGTATCTTCGGGACTATCCATCCAGACCCGAAGCAGCTGCGAGACGGCGGGGCCGTGGCGGCCTTGGCCCGGGGCTACCTGGCTCACCGAGAGCCTTTGACCCGCTGCCTGGTGCAGCCGCCTCGGCTGACCCTGCGTCAGACCCGCCGGGCGGCGGCTACACAGCCGGAATCGACGTACCAACCGAATCGACGACGTACATCATCAGCATCGATGTACAGCTTCGGACATGCCAACACCCGCTCCCTAGCACCAAGAATGGAAGAAAATCAACCTCCTGCTCCAACAACATAATATTGACATTTTGTCCGTGTCCGAGACGTGGCTGAAGCCGAGTGTCCTGACCCGAGTGCTGGTTTTCCCCGGATATAGCATAATCAGATGTGACCGCACAAGCCAGCCCGGCGCGCGGGTCAAGGCGCGAGGCGGAGGCGTCGCAATCTTGACGAGAGACAATCTCCGCGTGACAAAACTGCATATCGGCGGCTTCGACCCCAACCTGGAGTCACTCTGGCTGTCCGTCAGCGGTGCAGGGTGCCGTACAGTGGTGGTCGGGGTAATCTACCGACTCCCCGCCACTTCGGTGCCCGGAGCGCTCGAGATGATCGACCGGCAGCTGGGGGACGCGGTCTCCACTGGCAAGCCGGTCGTCGTCATGGGCGACTTCAACATCAATCTGCTACAACAGGACTGCCCAGGTGCACGGGGCCTCCAGCGGATCCTGAGCAACCTGGACCTCACGCAGCTGGTGCGTGAGCCCACGCACCTCCACCCGACACCCACGATGCTGGACCTGGTCATAACCAACCTGACCGACTCACCTGAATCTGTCGTTGTGCTCCAGGATCAAATCGCCGACCACCAGCCGGTACTCCTCAGAGCCGGGGTGCGCAGACAGCGCCCCCCGCCGCCGGCGCCGGTCATAAGGAGGCGCTGGGAGCGTGTCGACTGGGACGCCATGTGCCTGAGCCTTCTGACAGCTGACTGGGGACCACTCTACAACGCACGGACAGCTGACGAGAAGCTGACGGCATTCATGGCGGTCTGGGACGCAGTGGTCGACGAGCACTGCCCGCTCGTCACGGTGAGACGGCGCCGACCGGCGTGTCCGTGGCTGCGCGACAATCCCGAGCTGACGTCGGCGATGGAGGACCGCGACGAGGCCCGGCGAACCTGGGAGCGCACCAGAACCCCAGAAAGTCGCTGTGAATACCAGCGGCGGCGCAACACTGAAAAGCCAGCTCACTCGTGCCCGTCGCGACTTCCTGTGTGACTCTCTTTTATCTGACAGACAATCTTTTTGGATTCGTCTGAAAAGTTTTGCTGTCCAACCATCACGGGGCCCCGCTTTGGGTGACGATGACGTCAGTGACCGGGCTGACGCATTCAATGAGCATTTTGCGTCCGTGGGGTCACGCATCGCCGCGGAGGTGGGGCGCACCACCGTTTCGGGCTCGCACGGACCGAGGCCTCCCCGTGTGTGCTCATCAGCCCTCGCACTACGCCCTGTAACCCTGCCAGAACTCTCGAAGGCCATTAAACGCATGAGCTCGTCAAGGGCAGTCGGTATCGATGGCGTCCCTCTCCATGCAGTGAAAAGGTGTTTTGCTGTTATTGGGCCTCACCTTCTTAATATCGTCAACAAATCTGTAACCACATGCACGTTTCCTAATGCCTGGAAAATAGCTCGCGTTGTACCTATTCACAAGTCTGGAGACCGATCCGATTTGAATAACTTCCGGCCTATCTCTATCCTGTCAGTTTTGTCAAAAATCACGGAAAAGGCTGTCTGCATGCAACTCACGTCATATCTACAGGAAAACCATATACTGTCTCAATTTCAATATGCTTACCGACCCCGTCATTCCGCGGAGGACGCCCTGATCGACGCTGTGGAGTGGATCTCAAAGATTATCGACGCAGGTGAAATAGCGTCGCTGACGACGCTCGACCTAAGTAAAGCTTTTGACAGCGTCGATCATGGCGTCCTCCTGGACAAGCTAGAATGATACGGGGTGTGCTCAGACTGGTTCCGCAGCTATCTGCGAGACCGGAAACAGATGGTAGCGGGCGGATCAGACCTAATTCTCCCATTGACCCACGGCGTCGCCCAGGGCTCCATAGTCGGACCCATCCTCTTCCTTATCTTCATCAAAGACATGTCCGCATTCCTTCCCCATGGCCGACTCCTGTCCTATGCCGATGACACTCAACTCCTGGACCACTCCCCTCTCGATGTCATCAACTTATCACACCTGAAGGCCCGCGTCGAGGAGTCCATCATACACCTGCAAGATTGGTTTCTGTCCAACTGTCTCAAAATGAACCCTGACAAAACCCATTTCATCATCTTTGGTACAACATCTTCCATACAAAAGACATCGAGCTTCCACATCACCTTATCGCGCTCACGCATCCCGCCATGTTCCACCGTGAAGGTCCTGGGCATGGTCCTGGACCCAGGTCTGACCTGGGAGCCACATATATCGACGGTGGTTCGCAGATGCAACGCTATCCTTATATCCCTCTACAAAATTCGCCACTATTTCACACCCAAAGCCCTTGAGCTCCTGGTACAGGCTCACGTTTTCCCCACATTTTGTACTGTCTCTCCGTTTGGGGCGGGGCCGCCCAATGCCATCTGTCACGGATTCAGAAAACTATCAACTTTGCGGCGAGACTTGTCTCTGGGGTGCGGCGCAGTGAGCACATCTCACCTGTCCTCATCTCGTTAGGGTGGCTGAGTGCGAGGGAGATGGTGCATCAGCGAGACTGCCTCAAAGTGTTTAGTGCGCTTCATGACCACAACTGCCCGCCAGTCCTGAGAGCTCTTTTTGTCAAACGATCCCAGGTATCCCAGAGGGAAACGAGAGCTGTAGCCGCGGGAGAGCTGCAGCTGGAAAGATGTCGCCTGTCAGCCACGAAGCTTCGCATATTATAGGGCCGCGCGTGCGTGGAATTCCCTCCCAGCTAACATTACCGAGGTGCGGAGTCGCGGGGCGTTCCTGCGTGCCATTTGTCAGCCAACATGAATTACAATCGGATGTCCGTGTTGTTTTTCACATGCATCGTGACCGTGACCGTTTCCATAGTGTATGAGTAAATGTCTGTCACCCTTACCTACAATGTACAGGGTTCATAATACCCACTACGTGGACGAATCCTTACTAAACGAAACGAAACGAAACGGTCGGCTGTAGGGCCGACCCGAGAAGACAACAACAAATTTAAAACTGCTATCTCCATTTTTGACTGACTTATGACATCTAAAGTATGGGTAACTCATGACGTCATATCTTGAAATTGCGTTTTTTGGCTATTATTGACTAGATGCAGACAAATAAATGCCACCACAACTGTGATACAATGTAAAATGACACTTGTCATGAAAAGGCGTACTTGGCGGATGACACGAATAAACGATGATTGATGGCCAAACACCTGTGGCAAAAACGGCGGTGCGCAGCGCCGACTGCACCGCTATTCTTTCCTCGAAAACCTTAGTGGGTGGGGTTAATAAGTTTGAGTTTCAAAAATCCGTAGCTGCCCCTCCAAGTAACGAGAGGCTAATCATAATATAGTTCATAATCTGATGAAAATATACCGAAAACCATCATTATTATGCAAGTTACACACTGTAAATGAACGACTGGCTGTTGGAATGTCTGACGAACCTTACACATTTTGACCCCGGATACGGCTCGAGAAAACAGTGAAAAACATGGGAAAGAGCACATTATGGGATTTAAAAAAAATCATATTTCCCATAATTACAAAATAATTTTAAACACTTTTAAAAAGAGTTTTAAATTCGATTTAGAAAACGCTCAATTTCCCATTGCTTCAACAAAAACATGCCCTCGGGCGCCCTCTTACATCGTCACAGGCGTCTTGCCAGATCTAGTAGGAACTAAACTTCGACCCCCCTGCCATTTTTGATCGAGAATCATTTTAGCAATGTTTTTTGTTCATTTCGACGTTCGCGTTTGCCAACTGCTACGCGCCGTGGTACCACCTCATCAGAACGCACCATACCAAAAACAAAATTGATTTGATGGACCTATCCAATGGTGAAGACCCAATCTCAATCGGAGCAGTGGTTGCAAAGTTATTAGCTTCCGAAAAGCGTCTGTATGGCCGGGTCAAATATAAATTTGTCTAGAAAGTTGACGAGAAACCTCACGGACGCTTCGCGCCCGTGAGGTAATTAGCCTCGCATGGTTACTTTCCTCATTCATCAACCCAGCACGATGTATTTCAGTCTTGACACTTCGCCCTCCGGAACAGATCCGCTCATAACAGCCTCTCCTCTCCAGCAGCAGCGGTCACTCCTGCCACACATCCCTCACCCGCTCGCCCCCAATTCCCCACCAAACTCAGCCAGCCTCCGTCGTACAATGTGTATAGATTTATTACAAAACGTTCGGATCGCACCCAACTGTGGCAATACAGACGATGCGCCACGCTGACTGCCCGTGAACACCGGCTCTACATAGCGTTCCACCCCGGCGAGCTACAGGCGACATTATAACATGATGAGACTCCACCGACAATGCGAGCGGCCGGGCTCGGGTCCGACGCCGCCCGCCCCCCGGCCGCACACCGATGACTGGCAGGCCCGCCGCGCGCGTCCCGACAGTGACCCGCTAGCGGACGGGCGCGGCGGACCGACACACACACATTCACACACGAGCAACGGTTGGCGCGAGACGATCACTCGGCGAACTTTCCGAGCAGGTCCGTGTCGCGCATCAGCACGTAGTCGGTGTCTTCCAGCGTCAACTTGGTGCCGCCGAACTCGGGCAGCAGCACCTTGTCGCCCACGTTAACGCCCACCGGCACCGTCTTACCCTCCTGTGGAGAAAACAGGGCGTCAGGCGATCGTCACATGACACCAGTTAATTTCAATGTGACACACTGCTAGATCTCAATGAGCGTGTCCATTTAGGAAAGTTGCTTCGATTTCTACCACTATGCACAATGATTAACTACTGAATTGGCATGCACAAAGCAGCAGCGACAGCCCCAAAGCAGATGTGTGTTCTGTTCTCGTGCCCACCTCTGTCCTGAAGCCCGGTCCGACGGCAACGACGGTGGCCTCGGAGACCTTCTGCTGGGCCTTCTCCGGGATGACAATGCCACCCTTGGTCTTGCCGATGGCCTCGGCCCGCTGCAGCAGCACGCGGTCGAACATCGGGATGAACCTCTTCACGGCACCGGACTGAAAATTAATCATACCGATCAAAGTTAGCCAATGGATCAGTGATACAAGACATTGGTGGTTCAATCTCATACGTGTGCAAACTGTCTGCCCAGAAAAGGACTAAGCTGAATGTGATGGTAGTAGCTGTCAAATCCGGTCAAGTCGAATCAAATCAGGTTAGATGGCGGATCTAGGGTCTAGGGTTCGAGTATGGGGGGGGGGGGAATGCAAACATTTCGCACTGCTTCATCAGTGAAAAGTTGTTCACCAGGGAGGAGGGGAGGGGGAGGGGGGAGGTGGAGTCGGGTCGTCAGCGCGAAAAGTTGTTGACCGGGCGGGCGGGCGGGGTCGGGTCCTCCACGCGAGTCATTGACGTTTTTTTCCTTCTATTTATCACTTCTTACAGCCAACACGCGGGCATCCTTGTATTAAATGCCCGCCATGTTCCTGCGGGAGGGAATTTGACCCTGGGGAGGACATTTTTCCTCCTGGATCCGCCAGTGGTTAAAAACCAGACAAACCCCCAATTTTACCTCTTCTATCGCTTTCAAACATTTGTGTAGCTGAGTTCATGCTGAGTCTGATCTTGACTAGTAGGAAAGGCTAAACAAATGTATGCCTCTACACATAGCACCTGGATAGGTACGTAAGCATGGTGCAAAATGGGCTCAGATTTAAAATTGGTACCTGAAATTACTTGAGTGTGGATATGACTGAGGCCAAACTAGCCATCCCAAGCATACATACCTAATTTCGAATGACCTTGACAATGACAAATATTAACTATACACATTCAGAAAGTGTAAATTTTATTTCGCTACATGTTTACAGGGAAAAGGAAAACAACGATACCAAAGTCCCAGTCACAATTCCTCAAATATGTCGAAATGCGTTCCGCGCACGCTGTTCCGAACTAACAGCGTTAGCGCCAAAACGCGACGTTTTTTTAAACTTGCGTTGGTTGTAGAAATCGCTCCAGATCGAAAATAGCGCCAGACGCGCCACGCATATTTGAAAATGTCGAATACCTACAAAGTCCATACCCATAATACTTAGGGAGTCATAAGTCAGCCAGCACTCAAGATATTGCTTTCAAATTTGGTTTGGGCATCGTCTATACTTGGTTCTCCAATATATATTCCGGCTTATTAATATTTTTGGGTATTTGATGATTTGATGAAACTGATTTTTGGAGAAAAAGGTTCACAAAATCAACATTTCCAAACATATTAAAAACCAGGAATATATATTGGAGAACAAAGTATGGACAATACCCAAACCGAATTTAAGGCAATATCTTTAGCTTTGGCTAGTTTTGACTTATGGCTGCTTTACCCGCGCGGCACGGGAGGGGGGTAAATTTTACCCCCTCCCAGATTTTCTCAATAACTTCAAAACTACTGACAGATAGCGAGGTGAAACTTTCGGTACCTTATACTAAATCAATTATAAGTCTTCTGACAAAATTGTATTTAAATTGGTGAGGTGGTTTGGGAGATAATGACATTTTAGTGACGTCATGTCATGCCATTTTTGGTGGAGAAACGTTCAATGTTTGTAAAATCGTAGAAAATAGTTTTGATGCAAATGGCAAATACAAAACGTCAAAAGAAAGGAAATAACATTATCTTGCACATGGCTATCTCAGATTTACAAAATTTTGGGTTTTTGACCCCCAAAATAAAAGTACCCGTTTCCCGGAAAATTTCCACAAAAGTATTTAAAAAAAGATATTCAAAAACCTGTAAGAAATATTAGAGAACTAAGTATGGACGATACCCAAACCAAATTGCAAAGCAATATCTATATTTTGGACCGACTTATTGCTCCCAAGGTATACTCATGTAATTTTTGAAGTTACGTTTTTTTGCTTTTATTGACCAGACACAGACAAATGAACGCCAGCACTGTATTCCCCCCCCCCGAGACAAAACTGGTCTAGAAACATGCCTTTTTGATTTAGACTATTCAATTTCAAATTGTGTCCTTTTTGTGACCTGACCTTGACCTGAGGGCCATTATGAGGTCAGGTTGTGAAAATGGCTGCTACTGTCCAATTATACGTGTAAAATAACCCATACAACATGTGTCACATGACTTTCGGGGACCTGTGACCTTTTGTGACCCGACCTTGACCTTTGCTTACAATTTCACTTTTGCTTATGCAAGAGATGTATTATACATTTGAGAGCACCTTGTGAGATATTAGTCACAATCTAAGGCTTTGGATGGAAAGTATGGCCCAAAAACTCAATTACCTCAATTTTAACATTTGACCGGACTTGACCCGACATGTGACCTTATTTTAAGAATTTCGAGTATGCGTTAGATTCTTCTGAGCTTCGATCGCCGCCTTGCGCGTCTCGCTGCGGTCATTGGTTCGGAAGATAGGGGGGATTTACCCCCCCCCCCCCCCCGGCTGCGCCGCGCGTTCGGCTGGAGACCCCAGTGCCGCGCCGGTTAAGTATGATGGGTCTGGATTTTTTATTCGACATTTCCAAATATGCACGCGCCACTTTCCATACTGCTACCAATATGCTACCAAATAAAAGGAACACGAACGAGGAAAAATGGATTTAATTCATTCGCAAGAAGTTATTTTTCGCAGTTAGTACACATTTTTCATCGCCAGTTTCAGCGGATTTGTGTGTGGGGGGGGGGGGGGGGGTAATTTCTATTGCCGCCCCTGTCGAGCATGGAATGGGGAGGGGGGATTTTGCCACTGCCGCCTCCCCCTCCTCTGGATCCGCCAGTGAGATCAAGTAAAAGAGCTAATTGGTCAGAGCAGACAAGTTTATAATCAGCAGATGTTTGAACTATACATTTTAGCATTGGCTTGGTGCTAAACCTCGCCCTGATGGGGAGGGTCATTTTGAACATGCAACATGACCTACCTGGGACACCAAATGACTTTGACCGGAGGTCAAATTTTGAAGTTGACCTAACCCGGTCACCACCAATATGTATTGAAGCGTCTTGATGAGACAAACACGATGGTGTTAAAATTATTTCCCCATCTTTATGATATTATTTGTGAAACATTATTTGGGAGACAATGAAATGTGACCTTTGGTGACCTCTGGAACCTACACTATTGACCCAAGCTAAAATATGACACATCAATAGCATTTTTCAAGAGCCTATCAATTTATATTTTGTGTTTGTTCCTAGCTATCATAGTTACCAATATATTTGGGGGTTTCTGGAGCTAGGTCCTAAATATGTAAAATTTGATACAATAACAATGGTTAGCCACCAAGTATGGATGACATTTGATGACCTCTGGTGACAACAATAATGACTAACTGGACAGATAAGATATATATATATATATATATATATATATATATATATATATATATATATATATATATATATATATCAACCAAACTTGTGGTGAGCCCAGCCAGCCTGAGTTCAGACAGAGCTTCAGGCCCGACGGGTCTGAATTTGGGCCTGGCGGAAGCTCAGTGGTCCTGAAATTTGCATCCCTAGGTGGATATTCAGAAGCAAACATGCAGTAAAATAAAACCACAGCCTAGTTAAACTAAAACTTATCAGCTGATGGCTGAAAGACTTTTCCTTACATAGTCCTATGGCCTCCATTTCCTTTGTGTAGGGTAAGCCACCATTATGATCAACATGTCAAAATACTAGGTTTAATTTGCTATTGGTGGTGTAGACACCTAAAATCACTTACACACCACCAATAGCATGAGAAGTCTGGCATTGTGACATGCCCTACATTATAGCAGTGTACCCTAACTTGTGAATGGAGCATCTTTTGCTTTAATGAGAAGGCATGTTTCTAACAAACAATTAACATAATAAAGAACAATAATATTGCTGAATTAATACTCAGGAATTCTGACTTTCAAGGTAGTAATGATATTAAGACAAGGTAAAAATTGTATTATTTTACCTGACCACAATTTCATGCCAAATGTGTGCACTCTCCAAGTGTTTAGCGTGCTGATTCCAAATTGGGGGGTCATTTTGTATTTTTTTCTTATATTTGTATACTCATTTATACGTAAATCAACCATCACAGTATAATTATTCACATATATTGGCTAAGTTAGGTTAGATTAGGCCAAAATCCACTGTTTTTTAAAAATCTTAACCACCCAAAAATGGCTTCCAACCCTCTCCCCTAGTGAGAGGTGTAGGTATTGGCATGTCTGAATTATTCCCCCAATGGCTCATTTGCACACAAATGGGTTAGATTTGAAATCATCAATCAGATTTGGAATCAGCACACTAAACAACTTTTGAGTGTAATATTTATGCATGAAGTTAAACACCTAATTTCCAGTGGCAGCAGAAGGTAATTTTTGGGTGGGGGGTGGGGCAAAGAAACCCAGGGGGCCCCTCCCAAAAGTGGCATGAAATGGTATCTCCTCAAATTTGGGCCACTATATTTTGCGGGCCACTAAATGGTCACACAAAACATTGGACAGGCCCATTTTGAAGTTGCAGGCCTTCTAAGGGCCCCTCAGGCCAACTGAGGGTCATCTGTCAGCCTTAGAGGGACCCTCAGGCTGACTGGGGACACATCAGGGCCCTCAGTCAACTTCTTGGAAGGACCTCTTACAAATTGGGGGGGGGGGGGGCAAAATTGTGTTTGCCCTCCCACCCAACTTTGAGGGGGTAGCTGCCCCCTCCCTATCCACCACCACTTCTAACTCCTCATGCAATTGGTGATATCAATATACAGAAGTTTAATTGCTAGTCATGACAAAAAAGCATACTTCCCATGCTATTGGTGGGGCTGACAATACCAATGCACTAATACCATGAAGTCAGTTATTGTAACATGACCACCAATCGGACCCTTACCCCATGGCGTAGGAGCCGGGGGGCAGTAGCCCCAAACATTTTGGATTTTAACATTACGCCTATGGGCGTTGCATGGAAAGAATCAACTTTAGAATGCCTCCTGCCCCCCCCCAACTTGATCATAGTTCCTATGCCCCTGCTTACCCCAACTCGATGCTTTAAAACTTCCAGTCAATATAAAACAAACTGCCATTTTTCCAAACCTGACACTATATCAGTTGCATACATCAGTTGCATGGTTTACCCTACATACAGGGGACACCATACCAATCTCTTCGAAAAACCTACTTCACCACAAAGATGAACCTTTTGACGCTAAATGCATCTGCATCACTCACTCAATCTTCCCAAGAAATGAACACGGCTAACACTTGTCAGTTGACCTAAAACAACACAAATTAAAACCAAATACTCAATAACTATCCACTGAAACAATTCTTACCATTTTTGAGCTACGTTGTTTATGGCTGCCCACAAAATGTCACTCCAAAACAATTTCTAGAGCGTTCGCCAGCGATGCGGGGTACCGAAGGAAAATTCTGACCGGCATGTGAAAGATCATGAAGAATGAAGGAAGTGCGTCATGATTGTACTTATCAAGCGGCGATTTTGATGACGATATTTGTTTAATACCGTCATTTTACTATATGATTTTCAACAAAATTTTTAATCAAGATGCTTTATCAATCGCTTAAACGCAATATAGCCATAAGACAGATTAAAGGAACTTTCTTTCTATTTTCCATACGTTGACGTCATTTTCTTTGTCAAAGGGACCGGAATGAAAAAAGGAAAAAGCACTTCGTAGTAATATAGATGTGGACAATATAGTATGTTGGTTTCAACGAGTATGGGAAGTATCAAAAGTACTCAATACATTTTATCATTTTGTTTTATCCAAACATTTTTTGCTATCAAAAATGCATTGAGCAATTCTATAAAATTAAGAACCTGCAATTTAACTTGATTACTATTTCAGTGAAAAGGTTTAAGGTCAAAATATAAATGATACGCTGAAAATAGTAGTTTTGCTCTTGATTTTGCTCACCTCTAGTCTTCTTCCGGAGAGTTCTAGCCTCTCGATCGTTCTTTTCCACGACACGTGCTGACTTGACCGGGTCGTTTGTGTCTTGGGAGCTGCTGGATCATTGATTCGCAGACGTCGCCTTCACATTTACGCAAGGTAAATGTGAATGTCTTGGTGTGCATGCGATAGTCTATTTTTCGTAATTGTGTGTTCTCTGCTCTTCAGAAGTTTCAGTTTTCAACTCAAGCTCGGTCGAGGGATGCCGGCCGGCGTGTTGCCTTGCGTGAGGACTGATGATCAGGATCCTCGATAACTGTGTATTGGTATGGAGCTTCAGGCTATGAGCTGCTGCTGACGTCACAAGACATCTGCATTTCGCCGTATTGCACAATACGTCACAAGAAGCGCGGTACATAGCATGTTATGTACCGCGCGTCTTGTGGCGCGGTACAGTTCAACGCCCTGGACTTTGACACGTCACGCCCCCTCCCCTCCCCCCAAGCTTCCCACCCCCTTGTCACCGACTGGTCAATGGGCCGTTCTCACAGTCCTTATGTAGTAGAATGTTGAAATTAACCCCTTTAACTTGAAAACTAAAAGGGCTGACTAAGACTAGGAAAAGTGTTTGAAAGCTCTCGACAATGACATGCTAATTTAACTCTGGTATTATTAGGCTCAGGTGAATATTGGTCATCGAAGGTCAGATTTTCCAGTTTTAGGACTTTGAACACCCAAATATCTTTGACTATGATGCTAGGAATAAATTGAGAAAGCAATTTAAAGCTATTAAACAAAATACAATCGGCATCCTCAAGTTTTACCTCTGGTCAATAGTTAAGGCTTCAGAGTTCAGAAGTCGCCAAAGTTCACAAGGAATAATTTTAACACAATCTAGTTGTTTCATCAAGGCACTTCAAAACATCAACTGTGACCTGGTTCAGTCGAGTGAACTATGGTAATCTGGACCCATTTTTAAACTATTCCATTTTTGGAACACCATACCCAAAAATGGGTATCATTCTTCCAAAAATGGGTACGGAAACAACCTTCACTGCTAACGTCAACCACAATTGATTGGTGCGTCAATGCATTGTGCCAATGACTATCAAATTCAGTACCCTCAATTCTATTGACTTGTGCATTACGGAAATCCATTGTCTTTCAAATTGTATTGAAGTTGCACGATCTCAGGGCAGCAAAAATGTGCTGCCCAAGATTGTGCAACTTAAATCAAATTTGAAAGAAACTTTGTATTTCTGTACTGCCCGCTATCACTAGTCTGGTGCTGAATTCATTGGCACAATGTGTCAACACACCAATCAATGCATGGATCACGATAAAGTTGTGAAGGTCGCTTTCCATACCCATTTTCGGAAGAAGTGTACCCATTTTTGGGTAAGGTGTTCCAAAAATTGAATGGTTCCAAAAATGGGTCTAGATTACCATAGTTCACCTGACTGGGTTGTCATAAAAAATGTCATGCCCACATGTTTGGAGGTTAGGTCACTTGATGTGACCTGGTGACCTGACCTGAGATCAAAAGTTTTCCACAATGTGGGTAATTAATGTCTAAATAGCTGCACCTAACTTGTGTATATCCTCAAATCCTTAGGGGTATATACTCCCTAGCCCTGCGCTGGGTTAATAATGGTAATCTCAAATTTGCCCCATTTTACTTTTTATCCCCCCCCCCAAATATATTTTTTTTTAAAGAAAGAATTCACAAAATAAATGTCTCAACCTGAATATATATTTTAGAGCCAGGTATGGATGATTTCCAAATCAAATTGCAAAGAATATCTTTATTTTTGACTTATGGCCAAGTATGAGTAACAAAAATGTTATATTTCAGCGACCTAAGGTCAATTCAATTTTGTGACCTCCCATTATAAGCCAGTATGCAAAACATTGCTAGTTTTGATGAGATCTTTTCTAGTTGGCACCAACACATCAAAATTGGGGCAGCTTTTGAAAATTTTGGGACTGGTTTGGAAATTTGGGGGCAGCTTCTAAATTTAGGGACAAGATTGTAAATTTAGGGACAATTGGGAATTTTGGGACAGCTTTCAACTTTTTGTGGCAGAAGTAACAATTTACTGATTCACACTAGATAAAACTCACTTGTGATTATGACCGACCCCTCTCCCTCTCCCAAGACCCTAGTCAACAGCTTCTGGCTCAAAGGTGAATCCATATTAGATAAAACGCGATCGTGAATACCCCTGCCCGGTCACCAACAGTATTTTCTGACTGAGTATCTAAATTTCCTCCTGAAAAAAAGGAAGAAAAAATCCTGCTCCAAATGGGATGGCTTGCTGTCCCATTTGGGGCAAGATTTGGGCTGCCCCAAATATCTGATGTTCCTGCCATGTTTTGCATACTGGATTATAAGTTTATGGGAAATATTAAAATGCTTCCTATTCCAAGGATACACAAGATAGCGGTCTAATTAATTCTGGATCATGCTATTATAGGCCATTCTTGATGATCTAGGGGTCATTTTTTTCCAGTGACCCCTACAGGTTCTGCTGAGGTCATCAAGGTTACCAATAGTTGTTTGTCAATAACTGGACAGAATGACTATGGAGAAGTGAAACTGACACCAATGTGTTTGTCTCAAAGGCACATCTTCCTGTATGCAACATGGCCTACTTGGGTCACCACTTGACCTGATATCAAATTTTTAAGTTGACCCAACCTAGTCAACATGAATATTATTCAAAGCGCCTTTAACACAATGGTGTCAAAATTATTGCCTCTTTATTAGGTAAGAAGCTATTTGTGAACTGTTTTGGCTAAAAATAGACCTTGGTCAACCGAGGTCAGTGACCATTTGATAGTTTGATACATGTTCTATCAAAAGTATTTCAGTATTGTTTTAGGTCAGGTCAAAATTGAGGTCAGCGGAGTTCTTCAAAAGGTCAAATTTTCCTGTTTTTCCTTCTTCCTGTTTTAGGACATCGCTCCAGAAATTCACATGTATCTCAGAAACTATGCTAGTTAGAAACAAACGGGGGGGGGGGCAGCAAACACCAGCCAGTGAAATTTCCCATCAGTGTCCTCGAATTTGATCTTATGTGTCAAATTTGTCAAAATTTGTCAAATTCACACATTTGAGGTTCCAGAGGTCAAAAAGGAAAAAAAAACTTTTTGCTAAATCGTTTTTGCTATTAACTTTTTACTTAAAGATAACTGAAAACTGTAAGCCATTGTGTTTATCTTGTCAAGGTGCTTCGAATAATATACATGGTGACCTTGTCAAGTTAACTAAAAAAAATTGACCCCAGGTCAAGGTCAAGTAGTGACCCAAGTAGGGCATGTTGCATATGGGAAGACGTGTTTCGACGAGACAAACACATTGATGTCGTTTTACTTCTATCTTCATTATGTCTGGAGTTATTGACAAAAAAAAGTGATGGTGACCTCGCATGACCTCAAATGACCCAATAGGGGTCACTGAACAAAACTTACACTTGGATCAAGAATATCCTATAATAACATGATCCAGAAGTAATTTGACTAATATCATGCATATCCTTGAAATAGGAAGCATTTGTATATTTCCCCATCGACATATTATGTATGTATGTATTTACATTCATGAGCATCCACAGTTGGCGTGGCGATTACCGCTCAGAGTCTGTGTCAGGTTGGCAGCATACAGGCAAAGTTCAACAAATACACCATCACACGGCACATTCATACTGCTCACAGAGCACTCAGACTCGTCACGTTCGGAATATCGCGTTGGTGGCACGGTACCAATGACAGGCATACACGAACTACGCGGCGAAACTAGGGCAGAGTCACATATACCACGCTCAGATTCTCTGAACAAGTCTGGCTTTGGAGGCGCGAGCAAATCTGGTGGGGGGCAGCTGCACAAGCTCGCGGGGGAGGGTGTTCAGTAACGTCGCGGCACGATATGCAAAACGACGCTTGCCGGTTTCTAATCGGGGCCGAGGGAGATGGAAAAGGTGGTCCTGACGGGGTAGATCTCGCTCTGGCATCGGAATTTGATGTAAACATGGATGCCAGAACCTCGGGTTCTCCACGCTGTATGGCCTTGTGGGCGGTGACCAGGGTTTGGAAGTCAGCCATGGTTTTGGGAGTCATCCAGCGGAGTTGGTCACGGAGATCAGAGACGTGGTCGAATTTGCGGCGGCCGAAAATAACTCTAGCTGCGAAATTTAGAATTTTCTGAATCCGATCAAAGTTCTTTTGAGATCCGTTGCCATATACTGTGAGGCAGTATTGGACGCGCGACATGAGTGATATTACCAAAATTTTGATGACACCGTCGGGGATGTAATGACGAATTTGGGAGAGACCGATTAGTAGGCCCGTACAGCGGCGGCTGAGGTCCGATACGTGATCGTCCCAGGATAGAGTGCCGTCTAAAACAACACCCAGATTCCCCACCTGCGCACATGGCACTAACTCAGAATCACGGAAAGAGACAGTGAAGTCAGCCATGTTGCGTAAATTTTGACGGCTTCCGAAAACTATTAGTTGAGTTTTGGTGGTGTTAACTTTTAGGGCGTTCGCACGAAACCAGCCATCGAGTGAAGTGAGTGAAACTTCCATGCGCGAGATGAGTACTGAGGTTGTTTGGCGGACCACTCAACAACAGTTGGGTGTCATCGGCGTACTGGATGACTGAGGCGTCGTCAGAGCACAAAGAAAGGTCATTAGAGAACACTGTGAAAAGCAGGGGGCCCAGTGCGGAGCCTTGGAACACACCCATAGTATTGGGGGGAGGACGCGACAGTACACGGCTTCCGGACCCGTCCTTCAGGGAGACACTCTGTGTGTCCCTGAAGATAGGCAGCAAACCAGGAGATGTCAATGCCGTGCGCTGCTAATTTAGTTACCAATAGTTTGTGGTCTATCACGTCGAAACATTTACTAAGATCGATAAGGCAGAGCATTGAGATTTCCCCCCTGTCGGTGGCGGCGAGGATACGGTCCGTTACAGATAGAAGCGCAGTTTCAGTGGAGTGCCGGGGGCGGAAACCGTGTTGGGTGCAGGCCAGATGATTTTGAGAGGTAGTTATAGAGCTGCTGATGGATAACGCGCTCTACAACCTTCATGATGACAGGAACCAATGAGATGGGTCTAAAGTTGGTGGGGTCAGATGGATTGCCAGACTTGAAGATGGGATGAACTATAGAATGCTTCCATTGAGCGGGGATGTCTGATTTCGTGATGCATGTATTGATAATATGCAGGATGATGTCGCCGATGGCTGGGAAGCCAGTTTTCAGCATGCGGATGCACACACCGTCAGTACCGCAGGCGGCTGAGTTACGCATGCTGAAAACTGTGCAACCGAGTTCCCCAATCGTTATCGCTCTAGGTTTAAAACCGCAGGCACCGACACGAGGGAGGCGGACAACTAACTGAGGTACTGCGGTCTGGTTACGGATTTCAGAGGCGATATTTGGACCAACGGATACGAAAAAAGAATTTAGATCGTCAGCGGGCACGTCTGGTTGGACACACTGGCTGTCCTTTTTGCCGGCCACTACTGTCCGTAAACATTGCCACACTTTGTTCGGACCACGCTCGCTGATCTCCCTTTGAATTTGGATACGTCGGTCGCTTCGCACCGCCGCACGGACGGAACGGTCGAGATCTTTGTAATTTTCCGATGTTCGACCGAATTGCCGCAGCGCAGCGCGGCGCTGGTCCATGGTTTGACGGGTGGCAGACGAGACGGGAGGAGCGGTGGGGTTACGGATAGTCACGTTTTTTAGAGGCGCGTGGTCGTCATAAATGGTTAAAAATGGGGCCAAAAACGCGTTCCACATATCAACGGCACTGAACACATCATCCCAATCAGCGGACATCAGGTCGTGGTGGAGGGCCTCGACATCTACTCGGTTAAAAGAGCGGGATTGGATGACGGTAGGGTTTTTACGTTGTTTAGGGACGTCAATTTCTACGTGGACGAATTTGTGGGCTATATATAATGACTGGTTCACACGACAATCAAGAACGAGCCCCTTATTTTTAGCGATGCAGACGTCTAAGAGTGATCCAGAAGTATAGGTGGGCACATTTACAAGTTGATCCAGAGAGTAGTCGGATAGAAAATCACGGAGATATTGGCCCGCACGAAAACTATGGTCTATTAGTTGGTCACAGTTCAGGTCACCACAGATGATAAAGGGTACCTTGGGATGGTCGATCAACACTCGCTGTAGCTGATTTTCCAGGTCGGCAAAGTCGGCACGCAGAGAGCCGACAGTGTGGCGGGGTGGTCGGTAGATGGAGCAGACGATTAACTGGCGGTTGTGATCCAGCTTGAGGAGCGCCCACTGGGACTCCAGCTGGCTGCCAGGGTGCGGAGCGGCGCTTGGCTTCAACGCTACTGAGGTGATGTTGGTTTTCGTAACGATGGCGACCCCACCGTAGCCGCTGCTATCGGGTCGATCAACTCGGCTGATCTTGTAGCCGGGTAAGACGAGCAGTCGGTTTGGGGTGCTTGGGCGCAACCATGTCTCCTGCATCAGGAGAACGTCGTAGTCATGGCGGCTTAGATCGTCGGACAGCTCCAGTAGCTTGGGCTTCATACTTTGTATATTCAGGGCGCCGACCAGCAGTCCGGTGTTAGCACGCTGGCCGGAGAGTGGAGTCGCCGCTTCGATGTTTTGTTTGCCACGCCCACGTCTACCCCGGGCGCCGCGGCGCTGGGGGCGGCGGCCGCCGGTGCGCTTCGGCGCGGGCACGCGGGCCGGCGGCGGCGCGGGGGGCGGGGCAGTCGGTAGGCGGACGCAGCGGCATAGAAACACCGCTGTGACCTTATGGGGAGGGTACGAAATTGTCCTGACCTTAGGTCACCAATAGCAAAATAGCGAGATATAAGAATTGTAAGTACTTATGCCCTCATGACATCCTGTAATTGTCAAACTGATCGATGAAAAACTGGCTTTGGCACAACTGCAAACATTTTTGTAGGTGGGGTCACTCATTGACCTGGACTGGTGACCTGACCTGAGATGATCCAAGTTTATTCTTTTTCAAAGTGTGCGCAATTGATGTCGATAACAGGTGTGCCAAAACCCGGCGGCGTTGTGCGCCGCCGTTTTTTCGCCATCTTTAAAAAACCTAAGGGGGCGGGGGCGGAAATCAACCCCCTGCAGTACGCGGGTTAACTCGTTAGTGTCGAAACGCCGGGGGGGGGGGGTCGTACCCCATGGCCCATCCCCTCCACCCGGTCGCATAGGTAACTGGCCCTATCCGGGCGAGGGTTAAGGTGAAAAATATCATTGAATGATGAAGTTTTTGTGCTCAATATTCAAAAGATTACCTATGTGCAGGTGTGATCGAAACGGAGGTGTGCAGCATTGGAATTTTGGTTATCTTCTGGACTTTGGGTCAAAGAATTTTGCTCTCCATTTGATTCTAGAAATGTGTTCTTTCACTTGATTTAGACATTTTAGTTGATTGTACATGCATTCAATTGTTCTCGCAAGGATTTAACCCGCGCACTGCGGGGGGGGGGGGGGGTTTCCGCCCCCTCAGGTTTTTCACGGATAGCGAAAAAACGGCGGCGCGCAGAGCCGCCGGGTTTTGACACCTGTTAGGACATCAATTGCGCACACTTTGATAAAAAATAACCTCTGGTCATCTCAGGTCAGGTCACCAGACCAGGTCAAGTGACCCCACCCAAAAAATATTTGCGGTTTTGCCAAAGCCAGAGTTAATCACCGATCAGTTTGAAACTTACAGGATGTCATGAGGGCATCAATCAGTACTTACAATTAGTATATCTCGGAATTTTGAATCGGTGACCTAAGGTCAGGTCAATTTCGTAACTTCCCCATAATAAGTAAATGGGGAAATATACAAATGGTTACTATTTCAAGGATATGAATGATATTAGTCCAATTACTTTTGGATAATGTTATTATGGGATATTCTTGATGATCCAAGTGTAAGTTTTGTTCAGTGGGTGGGGGTCATTTGAGGTCATGCGAGGTCACCATCACTTTTTCTTCAACTCCTGACAATGAAGATAGAGAAGTAAAACGGACACAAATGTGTTTGTCTCGTCGAGACACGTCTTCCCATATACAACATGCCCTACTTGGGTCACCACTTGACCTTGACCTGAGGTCAAAATGTTTAGCTGGCTTAACAAGGTCAACATGTATATCATTCGAAGTGCCTTGACGAGATAAACACAATGGCGTAAAGAGTTTTCCGTTATCTGTATTAAGTAAAAAGTTAATAGCGAAAAACTATTTGGAAAAAAACTGATTTTTTTCTTGTTTGACCTCGAGCCTCAAATATTGACCCGAGATAAATTTTGAGGACACCTTGTCGATTGAACATTTCACTGGCTGGCGTTTGCTTTTTCAGTTTGTTTCTAACTAGCATAGTTTCAGAGATATATGGGAATTTCTGGAGCGATGTCCTAAAACAGGAAAAACTGGAACATTTGACCTTTGATGACTTCTGGTGACCTTAATTTTGACCCGACCTAAAACAATACTGAATACTTTCGATAGAACTTGTATCAAGCTATCAAATGACGTGTACGTGATGAGGGGCACGTGCCCCTCATCCAGTACGAGTTAGTGGCATACCCCTCTCCAGTGTGCATTTCAAAGCTCACATTTGGATTTAAAAGTACATCTATACCTTCCCGAGTGTTTAAGACTGTTAATTTCGGCTCCTCCCAATATTCCCCGGCGCCGCGACATCCGGTGGCGTCGGTTGGACGTGGAGGTACAGTATTGGTGCAGCCTACCTCTGGAGGATTTTGCACATGTACAGTGCTCAGTCTTTCCTTGGGACACCTACACACCTTGCAATGACATTTTGGCTGTCCTTCACAAACCAATTTGCCACTTGTTTTCTGTTGACGTGCGTGAGTGCGCGTGAGTGCGTGACGCCGTTACAATCATCGTTATATCAAATTATACCTGGAATTCAATCTCGGCCCAGTTATTATTTTGCATCTGATTGCACAGTTTGCCTAGTGGTGTTCGTGATGCCAGGCTCGGCCACGGTAGTCTAACTTTGACAGCCGCCGGGAGCAGTTCTCGGCGGTGGGTGACTCCGCCGCGCGTCGCGGGTGTGTGCGCCGGTGTGTGTGTGTGGAACAGGATAGGCCTGCCCGGGCGCAGCAGCCTAATGCGGCAGGAACGCCGCCGTGATTGTGGATTGTGAGCCTCGGCTCCTGTGCACGTGTCTGCGTCTCTGCTAACTAACTATAGCCTTCTACGCCTCTAGTCTGCAATACACTCCGGCAATAGTGAATCTTATCTTCACTTCTTTTCGAACCCCCGGATCTTCGGCTACAAAAAAAAAATCCGCAGAACCCGAGGCAAATGCCGATCGTCTGCGACAGTGCCTGATCTGACCGCTTTTTCTCTCGCCTCTGTCTCAGGATGCACCGTGCTCCCGGAGTACTGCGAGGCTCGACGGCGGCGGCTCGCCAGCTGTCCCGCTGGTACGCCAAGGACGTCCGCTTCGGCGGTGACGTGCGCGCCTCGATGCTGCAGGGCGTCGACGTGCTGGCCGACGCCGTGGCCATCACCATGGGACCCAAGGTACGTCGTGCATAACGCCCGCGCTGGTGGCCGAAATGGCCTATCATGGAAATGTGATATTCTCGATATACGCCCTGCGTTATTGCATCTCCCGGAAGTGTTGTTGCCCCTCTTCACAGTTCTATCGCTGCGTCCTGTGGCAGCCTCAGCGTGCCGAGAGGGGTATTATCAGGGCCCCTGGCGAGTGCCCCTGGCGAGTGCCCCTGGCGAGTGCCCCTGGCGAGTGCCCCTGGCGAGTGCCCCTGACGAGTGCCCCTGGCGAGTGCCCAGCTGGTGTCTCACGGGCGCTATATGACCATTGTAGTTAGCGCGCCTGTGGATTTCATCATCAGTTGCTGTACACTTCATGCGACGACACGATGCTCTGGTTACCATGGTAATTGGTTAATTACCAGCGCAGGACTGTCGCCAAGTCTGACGTCACAGGTGACGTGCACTGTGGCACTGTTCGTAACGTGTCTGGTGTGTGTCGCGTGTCACAGGGCCGCAACGTGATTCTGGAGCAGTCGTGGGGCTCCCCGAAGATCACCAAGGACGGCGTGACAGTGGCCAGGGCGATCGAGCTCAAGGACAAGTTCCAGAACATCGGCGCCAAGCTGGTGCAGGACGTGGCCAACAACACTAACGACGAGGCCGGCGACGGTACCACGACGGCCACGGTGCTGGCGCGCGCCATCGCCAAGGAGGGCTTCGAGAAGATCAGCAAGGGCGCCAACCCCACCGAAGTCCGCAAAGGTGGGTAGGTCCACCCGGCCGGATGGGGCCGTTGGCCATCCTCGTGGGTGGTTCTCTTCGCGTGGGCATGTCTCTTGTTTGTTAAGGTTCCGAGTCCTCCCGGATTCACCGGCGCCGCGTCTTCCGGCGGCGTCGATACGACGGGAGGTAGAGCGTCGGGTGTCACTTACCTTGGAGAGTCCAGCACAGCTCCTCTGCTGGGTCCTCCCTGAGGTGCACCAACATATTATTATATATGCATCACAATACTCTTATGTGGGGTGAACTTTCCAGGAGTGTCCTTTGCTGGAGTTATCAAAAGAATGGGGTTTAGGCAGCGCGTGCCGCTGGATGCATTGATGTGGGGTGACTGACCGAGACTGCTCTTCGCAGGCGTGATGCTGGCTGTGGAGGCGGTGGTGGCGAACCTGAAGAGCATGTCGAAGACTGTGACTACCCCCGAGGAGATCGCGCAGGTTGCTTCCATCTCTGCCAACGGCGACAAGAACATCGGAGACCTCATCTCCAGCGCCATGAAGAAGGTAGGTGATTGACCCAACCTGGCGTGCTGCGGCGTGCTGCGGCGTGCTGCGGCGTGCTGCGGCGTGCTGCGGCGTGCTGCGGCGTGCTGCCGATGAGTTTTAGCAGTCCCATATTATGTAGCCCATTTAGTAGTTCTTTCAAAATGAACATAATTTAAGCCAAAGTTTCAATTAGGAACTATCGTTTAAGTAACAATTAGGAACTCTTTCTGATTTTGGACATTGGAAGTAGTGTTGTCTTCAATCACGTGTATTTCGGGCACGTCCACTTTCCAGCTGTGCTAGTTGTTCGAGTTGTTAGTTTCGTTCGCTGTTGGCTGGTATGTTATCTCTCCGGCTACGGTTGCCGGCCTCCTGGGTACACCGGCGCTGCGTCCGGCGGCAGCGCCGGTCGAACGATGGAGGCACATTGACGGGTGTCGCCTGACCTTGGAGGGTGCGGCACGGCTCCTCTGCCGGGCCTTCCTGAGGGGCACCAACACACCGCGGGAGCGACTGACGGACTGGGCCCGGAGCTGGGTTATTGTGTCTGTGGCATCTGTGACTGACGACACCCTTGACGCGCAGGTGGGCCGTGACGGCGTCATCACCGTCAAGGACGGCAAGACTCTGAACGACGAACTGGAGGTGATCGAGGGCATGAAGTTCGACCGCGGCTACATCTCTCCCTACTTCATCAACTCTACCAAGGGTAAGTCGAATCAGATAACTGAGTTATCATAATATCTTAACCTGTAGCTTGGTGGTACAATATGAACGAGATACTGGTGATATCGAGATCGGGAACCCTATTGGTCCCTGTATGTCCGCGCCGGGCACAGGTAGTTTCGCGCGGAGAGTGCGGGAGTCTGGCTGCGTCTTCCGGCAGCGTCGGTACGAAGTGGAGGTAGATCATCGGGTGTCACTTACCTTGGAGAGTCCAGCACAGCTCCTCTGCTGGGTCCTCCCTGAGGTGCACCGACAATGTCCCACTATAGTAACTTTCTGAGTGTAGCTCAGGCACGACCTTTTCCAAGGCACGGTGCCGTAAGTGCCGTCAGTGTTCATCTTGTGCGGGCTGTGATCCATCTTGTGCGGCGTGTGCCCCTGCTGTAACCCGCGTTGACCTTTCACCGCGATATGACTCCCCCGCGTTGCGGCTGTAACCTTTCTCTGACCTGGCTCTGACCCCGCTGTGTTCCTTCTCGCGGCAGGCGCCAAGGTGGAGTACCAGGACGCACTGGTGCTGTTATGCGAGAAGAAGATCTCCAACCTGCAGCAGATCATCCCGACGCTGGAGCTGGCCAACACGGCGCGCAAGCCGCTGGTCATCATCGCAGAGGACATTGACGGCGAGGCGCTCACCACGCTGGTCGTCAACCGGCTCAAGATCGGGCTGCAGGTGCGTACCGTGACCCTGGGGTGCGACGGGTCTCCCTAACGCTCTCGCCGGTCCGACCAGCCGCCGGCGGGGTGAACGCGGGAGAAACAGTGAACAGAATGTTCTCAGGATCGGCCGCTCGGCAGTCCGTAGCCTGTGGCCTGGGATAACGAGAACTACAATGTAGCCGGCAATCACAACAATGGTCTCATAGTCGTTCGGTCACCGATTTTCAATTATCGAGCCATCGCTCAACGGACGAGCGGCGTTTCCCGAGTCGTGCGAGAGAATGCGCCACCGATTATCGACGCGTGTGTTACCGAGTTGCTGTTATAATAACGTGGCTGTCGTTCTGGGTCTCTGCAGGTGGTGGCGGTGAAGGCGCCTGGTTTCGGCGACAACCGCAAGAGCACGCTGCAGGACATGGCCATCGCCACGGGCAGCGTCATGTTCGGCGACGAGGCCTCCACCATCAAGCTGGAGGAGGTGCAGCTGTCCGACCTCGGCCAGGTCGGCGAGGTGCAGGTCACCAAGGACGACACGCTCATGCTCAAGGTCAGTCGCTGGGGGTCATCAGGGGAGAAGTGGGTAGGCAGGGGTCTGGGTGGGTGAAGTGTTTCCTCCCAATATTCCCCGGCGCCGCGACCTCCGGCGGCGTCGGTTGGACGTGGAGGTACAGTATCGGTGCAGCCTACCTCGGCGGGGTTCGGCATAATCCAGTGTTGGCCGTCGCCGAGGGACACCAACAGCCAGTCGTTGTCATGTGTTATTGTATTGGAATGCCAGTAGTTATTTGGCTAGTATGGTCATGCACAATTTGTGATATGTTTTAATGGTCTCAGCTCATCTGTGTCGCTACGAAATCTGGATCTAATGTTTGAAAATGTATCAGTTGTTGCCACTATTTAGACAAATGTCTATATACGTCATGCTGTATACTGAGTACGTTCTGCGTCTTTCCTTACAGGGCCGCGGCAACAAGTCGGACGTGGACCAGCGGTGTGTCCAGCTGAAGGACCAGATCGAAGAGACCAGCTCTGAGTACGAGCGGGAGAAGCTGCAGGAGCGTCTGGCGCGGCTCGCCTCCGGGGTCGGAGTCCTGAAGATCGGCGGCTCCAGCGAGGTACGTTCTGCGATATCAGGATGCGCGACAGGACGTGGTCTCCCTAACGCTCTCGCCGGTCCGACCAGCCGCCGGCGGGGTGAACGCGGGAGATACAGTGAACAGAATGTTCTCAGGATCGGTCGCTCGGCAGTCCGTAGCCTGTGGCCTGGGATAACGAGAACTACATTGCCGATTACGGCTCTAGACGAATGGTGTTTGGGCGTTGTCAATATCGCTTCCCGAAGATTTGTGTTGGGAGAGTTGTTCAGATTTGGTGGATGGTCATAACTGTCTTAGTTGAGCAGCTTTGGACCCTCAAACCACATCTGTAGTCTTAAATCATCAAGATGTTTAGAAATAAACTGATTTATCTGAAGCCCAGCATGAATGCCATTTTTATATCCAAATGTCGAACTTTCTTGGTGGCCCGCCAGGTGGAGGTGAACGAGAAGAAGGACCGCGTGACGGACGCGCTGAACGCCACGCGCGCCGCCGTCGAGGAGGGCATCGTGCCGGGCGGCGGCGTGGCTCTGCTGCGCTCTGCCAGCGTCCTCAGCGCCATCAAGCCGGCCAACGACGACCAGGCGACCGGTGAGTGAGCGGCCCGACCACCGCCCGTGACGCGAGGTTCTCCCCGACGCCCCTGCCGCCCTGACTCGTGAGGCGGCCGGTGAAAGGGGAGATAGATCACAGCTGTGACGGCTCCGGGACCGGCTGCCTGGCATTGTCGGCACCTGGACTCCCCGAGGGCCTGTCACGACACTTACGGACCGCCATGTACGACGTGTCTGATCCGTTACTTCGATTGTGGAAGGACGGGCCGGTTATCGTTTTTGTTCGTTCTTTGTTTATGTTATTGTCTGCTGTCTTGAATGTCTGGCCAAGTTGCATAACTGAAGACATTTGTGCGGCCTCCGCTTGATTAGGACGTGTTCGTCCGGTAACCATGGTATGCTCGCACCCGTGAAATAGTGTTGCTTCCCTCTCGACTGACCTCGACTGACCTCATCTCCACCGTGACGTCCATAACGCCTCCCCTCGCCGCATGTGTCTCCAGGCGTGGAGATCGTGCGTCGCGCGCTGCGCATGCCGCTGCAGACGATCGCGGCCAACGCCGGCGTGGACGCTGCCATGGTGGTGGCGCGCGTGCAGGACGCCTCGCCGGAGATCGGCTACGACGCGCTCAACGACGAGATGGTCAACATGATGGAGCGCGGCATCATCGACCCCACCAAGGTCAGTAGTGGGTTCTGGGCACTGGCTTACCTTGGTCAGTTGGCTCAGAGGGGGCTGAGACGAAAGGTTCGTCGGACGGCCGGGTTGTGTCGGTGGGTTTAAGGCTGGCGGGTGTGTGTTTGTTTCTGTGGTGTGGTTGTTTCGTGCTTAGACCATCGATTCATTGTAGTTTTCTGTTGAGAACCAAATATGAATAATTAAGACTTGCGATATTTATTCTGTACTGTAGTTTTGCATTTCGTTCCTTTTTGCATTTCGCAGCCATCTCAACTCACCGAGTGTGGGCCAACTTTGTCATGTGTTCTCCCCGACGCCCCTGCCGCTCTGACTCGTGAGGCGGCCGGTGAAAGGGTAGATAGATCACAGCTGTGACGGCTCCGCGACCGGCTGCCTGGCATTGTCGGCACCTGGACCTTGAGGGCCTGTCACGACACCGCCTTCGTCCTCGCCCTCTTACCACGCTCCCTGCCTCTCCTTCCCTTCCATCCCTTCCTCATTCCCTTCTTCCCTCCTTCCCTCCTTCCCTCCTTCCCTCCTTCCCTCCTTCCCTCCTTCCCTCCTTCTTCCCTCCTTCTTCCCTCCTTCTTCCCTCCTTCTTCCCTCCTTCCCTCCTTCCCTACTTCTTCCTTCCTTCCCCCCTTCTTCCCTCCTTCCCTCCTTCTTCCCTCCTTCTTCCCTCCTCCCCTCCTCCCCTCCTTCCCTCCTTCCCTCCTCCTTCCCTCATCCCTCCCTCATCCATCCTCCTTCCCTCATCCCTCCGTTCTCCACCGTCTGTTCCCCGTTTGAATGGTAGCTTGTCCGTGTTGTGACCTGCGTGACTGACTCGGCTGTTACTTACTCCACCGTACTCCCCGCTCCTCAGGTGGTGCGCACGGCGCTGACGGACGCGGCCGGCGTCGCCTCCCTGCTCACCACCGCCGAGGCCGTCGTCTGCGAACTGCCCAAGGATGACAAGGCGGACGCCGGCGGCGGCATGGGAGGAATGGGCGGTATGGGAGGCATGGGCGGTATGGGTGGCATGGGCGGCATGGGCATGTAAGGCTGGAGATCTGCGGATGTCATCCAGGCTCATTTGTATCATTTGTCATCGGTGGGTGCCGTTAAGGGATCGTAGCAATGTGATAGTGTTTGCCGACTACTCTGTACGGGCAGCAGAGCCGCCGCCTTGCAGGGATTGGCTGCGCGGCTCGCTCCCGTTATAATATTGCAGCATATGTGCAAAGTGTTGTATACCCTGTTTTGTCATGTTATGTATGCCCGAGCTCTGCGCCGGACACTCTGAGAGGACAAGCCGTTTTGGTATGAAAGGAAGCGCTTCTCGTCGTTCAGTGAACAAGAAAGTGCATGGTTGTGTGTGCGTATGTGCGAACATTTTTTTTTGCGCAGTGTTTGTACAGAGTATCCTGTCCGTGCCTCGCGCCGGTCACTGGGCCTCGCTCAGTCGTGCGAAAGGAAGGAAGGTGCGTACTTGTGTGCACGCTTCTCGTAGTGGTGTGTAATGTGCATCCCGATGCCCGTGCCTGGCGCCGGGCACTGCTTGTCTGAAACTCTGAAACTACGTGAGATGAAAGTAAGAATAGAGCGTGCTTGTACGCCGTTGAGCGGTATTTCTCTTGGTGTTCGTATAAACTTCGCAACATGTATTGTTCCCTGTATGCCGGTGCCTCGCGCCGGGCACAGTCAGTTTCGCGCGGAGAGTACGGGAGTCTGGAGTGTATGCTGTAGCATCACTCTGAGGAATGTGAGTGCGTGCGTGCCGTTGTTGAGCGGACCAGTATAAACGGGTCGGCGCGCGGCTCCCTCCTGCCCCGGGCGGTTATATCACGGCAGGCCTGCTCGCCCGGGTCCGGCGGGACCCGCCACCCCGCAGCCGCCCCGCCAGTCCGGCAGCGACTACGTTCTGTATTATGTTGCAATCCATCGTGTATCATCTTGCCGATTGCGCGGCTTCGCCCAAGGCGCGGCTTCGCCCAAATACATATTTTGTACCGCTGCGCTGTGTTGGCTGAGTGACGTGCGGAGTCTGTGTGGGAGTGAAGCGGATTTTCTCGCGCGGACGTGACGTTTGAAAGTTAAATAGCACTATGCTTATATTGCTTCAGCAATGTAAAATAGTGGCATGAAGTGGCCCGAGTTCAGGAGGTGGGAAGCTGGCCTAAGTTCGCCGTCTCCCGTGCCGGGGTTCGATTCTCCGGCGGCTCACCTGCATAACGTCGCATTCACTAGTGCGCCGTCCCAAAACCACGCGGGCGTATGAGTGCAAACTGTATTTGACGAGAGGTAAGGTGGGTATGCTCATCGCTCATACGCTCCTCCCAACCCGGCGTCTGCACTGCGCCTGCGCACTCAGCCGACTGCTGCAGGCCGCGACCAGCACCAAAGACAATCCCCGCCCGCCGCGACAATCCGCTGGAAAACGAGGAGACACTGGGCGCGCCCGGTAGTAAAGTCCGGCAGATAAGCTGCGATTTCGAAATGAGCGGTGCCCAGTGGGCCACGGGCGCCACATCGCACCACGGCACACCCTCGCATGCTGGGTCCAGCTGCGAGTCGACAACGAGACATGAACGCCTACGTTCGGCACACCGGCCTCAGTCGAGGGAAGAGGGCGGGAGCGGGGTGGTTTTAGAGGGAGCGGGCGGCGCTGCCGGGCCCTGAGACAGAGATAATTACGGGGCAGTCACTGGCGTACCACTCAGCTCTCAGAGTTAACTGCAGATGCCAGCAGGCCGCGCACACCGTGAAACGGACCACCTCAGCCTGCTAAAAAGAGTACAGGCCGCGGCCGAGCGGCGCAGAGCCAGAGCGGCAGAAACTGGAATGTAAGGGAGAAACGCCCAGCGAGAGAGCTCCTCGCCCCGCGCACGCGACCGGCGGCGCCGAGGATCAGGAGAGAAAAATACGGGCCCCAGACTGAGACGGCCCGGGCCGAGCAATGCCCCTCTGAGGCGAAGGCAATAAGAACGCACCTAGGCGTATCTTACAGCTGCGTGAGAATATCGGAAGAGGAAAGCCGACAAGTTCAGCCGAGCTACTCTAGATCCCTTAATGAACCCACCTGCAGTGGGACTCGCTCACATCGGCTCGCGCCCTCTGACGCCTATGCTCTAGGCATCCCTACCGACCAATTTGTGAAAGACGGCCAAATACAGCATTGTAAAAGAATAAACAAAGAATCCGATGTCAACACTACGCTCTACAATACGGCAACAAGTCGAGTCAAGACATCACAGTCGACATCGACGGACGTGCTTTGTTCTGTCTGTCACCCCGGCGCGGCGTGCTCCGGCCGGACGCCGCGACACCCCTCTGGGTCACAGGTCACCGGCTGACCTTCACCTGAGACACAGAGCGATGACGCAGCGACCGACCAGACCGGCCCAGGAGGTGCCCGCCTGACTGGGCACTGGGCAGCCTCGACCCCAGGGACCCTGATTAGACAGCTCCTGACCCCCCAGGGCCCCTGACTGGACAGCTCCTGACCCCCAGGGCCCCTGACTAGACAGCTCCTGCCCCCCAGGGACCCTGACTGGACAGCTCCTGACCCCCAGGGACCCTGACTGGACAGCTTCTGACCCCCAGGGACCCTGACTGGACAGCTCCTGACTCCCAGGGACCCTGACTGGACAGCTTCTGACCCCCAGGGACCCTAACTGGACAGCTCCTGAACCAAGGGACCCTCACTGGGTAGCTCCTAAATCTAGGGATCCTGACTGGACATCCTGCTTGACCCCAGGGACCAAATACGACCACAACCGTCCACCATTCTCTACACCTACATAAACAACGCACGCGCAACGAGGTAATCCAATAGTAAGATGGCGAAGAGTGAGAAAGATGAGGAATTGAGCGCAACAATGATGGCAACAAGATAAGAATGAGCAACATTACCATGAAGAGCTTGCGGGCCGCCGCGGCGGGTTCAGCTCTCGTCTACACAGCTGAGTTGGCCCGGCGACCCACTGACCAACGGCTAACTCCACTCGTATACTTCATAACACGTCTGCAGGTAACTCCATCCTACACTTCACAGAACACAGCCGCAGGTAACGGCGCACCCTCACTCCCGGAACACGACTGTAGACATATCCACGCCTCCACTACATACATAACATGACTGCAGATTAGCTCACCCCGATTATAAGAGGACCGCAATCCGAGGGAAGCGGGCAGAAAACTGGCTCACCAGAGAATATAATAACGCTGCTATCTTTACACGGCGTCACGCCGTTCTGTTTTGATTGCGTGCCAATGAAGGACTGTCCCGGCCGGCGCCAGCGCGGCCGACGGGCCACTCACCCAGGCACCGTCCGGACATCGACAGTCGACAGACATCGACGTCCGGACATCGACAGGCCAGAGAGTGTCGGACATGGCACCGTCCGGACATCGACAGGCTATGGAGCTCGCGCTCGACCGGCGACGACGAACGCTCTGATGACTGTATACATGTACACACTGGGACGACCGGCCGGCCGGTGCGGCCCGCCCGGCCCGCCGGACAGAAGCTCTCTGCTCACTGCGGGATCGGCCGGCCCGGACGGACCGACGCCGTCTCCGAGGCGACGTTCACGACTCGGCTGCGACGCACCACCGTCTCGTGCGTCACCACTGTGGAGCTCTCGAAGCTGAGCGCGCGCCGGTAGACGGGCGGCGCGGCGGGGACGCGAAAGCCATCTACCGGCAGCTGACGGAACGAGAGCCGCCGGGACGGGCCACGAGGCGGCGGTGGCCGGCCGAGAAGCTCGTGTCAGCACTGAGGACAGATAGCGGGGGGGGGGGGGGGGGGGACTCCCGTCAGATGGCGCGCCGCACCACAGACGCCGGTATGCATACCACCTGGTCACTCATTTGGGAATACTTTACAGCTTCAGAGTCAGACGACGTTAACGTTAACAAATGATGTTCTCATTCTCAACATTCTGCGCTTCGGCAACCATTGAGACAATAAACACGAACAGAAAGAAGACCCACTAGAAAGGCTGGTGCAAGCAGTATTGTCGACTTTCTTCAGCTATTTTGGTGAAGCCTCGCTTGCCTCCCTTCGTGTCCGTTGGTTGGCGTGTAATAGCTCAGGGACTAACGCACGCAGAGCGTCGTGACAAAACACAATCAACGCGAGACGTGCATCGGATTCTGAAACTTTTAGTCCCATCATCGTCGGTTGCGTCGTTTGTGCGTAGCGCCGCATTGAAATATGGGCGATTCCTCCATTGCAAATACACAGTTTCGACACCGGCCCGCCGGCACAGCCGCCCTGGCGGCCGACGCTAAGAACTGCTTGTTGCGTGTTGGCCAATCAGAGAGTAGATCGCCGGCCGGCGTCAGTCGGCGGCGGCGCCAAGGTCAGTAGTTCGAGACCACGCTTGGGGAGAGGGTGTGTCACGACCGCCCGCCACCACGCTACCGCCCGACACCCACACCCAATTCCAGGCCATATACATTGCAGGCCATATCATTGCAGGCCATATACATTGCAGGCCATATACATTGCAGACCATATACATTGCAGGCCATATACATTGCAGGACAAATACATTGCAAGCCAAATACATTGCAGGCCATATACATTGCAGGCCATATACATTGCAGGACAAATACATTGCAAGCCAAATACATTGCAGGCCATATACATTGCAGGACAAATACATTGCAAGCCAAATACATTGCAGGCCATATACATTGCAGGCCATATACATTGCAGGACAAATATATTGCAAGCCAAATACATTGCAGGCCATATAAATTGCAGGTCATATACATTGCAGGCCATATACATTGCAGGACAAATACATTGCAATCCAAATACATTGCAGGCCATATAAATTGCAGGCCATATACATTGCAGGCCATATACATTGCAGGGCATATAAATTGCACGCCATATACACCCCCCGCCTAGTAACACATAAAAGCTCTAACATTGAGGCAAAATGCTAACCATGGTTTGTCACATTCAGACTTGTGCTTGATTCCATTGGAATCGAATCCGATTCCGGAATCGATTCCGTTTGTACTGGAATTGGCATCGGATTCGATTCCATTGGCATATTGGTGGAGTCCGAATCAGGTGGAGTCAATCAGTTTTAGCAAATGATGGATTCAGACTGGTTATTGATTCAACTTTTTTGCAACGATTCAATCATGATTCATTTTGGAATCTGAATGATTCAATCACCGTTCGATTCACAGATACAATTTTGAGAATTGATTCTTTCCGATTCAAAGAATCAAAACAAATATTTTAATCGATTCACGTTTGATTCAACATTTAAATATATGTGGTAAATTTATGTCAAATCAATACAAATGGAAACATACATATATATGAGCATTAAAACATTGTTAGAGCAATACAATTTCAGTATACATAAATGTAGCTACCGGGACTGTATGTATTTGCACAATTCACCAGTGTACTTCAATCGTTAAGAATCGTTAAATCTTTTGATTCAATCACCCTTGATTTGATGCGGGTTTTGATTCAATCACGATTCATGAATCAAAAGATCTGGTGGTGAATCAATTATTATTTGATTCAAGGAATTTTTATTGAACGATTCCAATCGATTCAATCAGTGTTGAATTAATAACCAGTCTGGATGGAATCGGAATCAGAATCAATGGCAATTTCAAGTGATCCCGTGTTATTTTCGCAAAAATAACTCTGACCATGCATTTAAGTTTCCCTGAAGGCAATTTGCTTCTTTGGACATGCATACATACAGCAGAGGTAGACGATTATGTTTTGCCCAATGAGGGTCAATAAACATGATCAGTAACTATCTTATTTAGTTGGAGACACAACGATCTTCGCTTATGGCAATTTTATGTTTTTTTTTTTGTACCATACATTCCATAAAATTATCATATCTTTCAAGACAGTGATTTCCTTGTGTATCGTATTGGAAAATAGCAGCTTGCAATATGTCAAAATGATTGTCAATGCATCATGATTATAGGTGTGTCGAAATATCATATTGTTTTCAACCTTCGTTAGACTCTGACGTTTCTGAACTGGCACGATTTTGCAGCACAGGCAGTTAAAAAAAAGCATGAAATTATTTGAAGTTTTATAGCAAAATAGCCATAGTAAATATACCTGTATAATAAATTCAATATTACTATTCGTGTCATTCATGCCATTTGTACAACATAAATGATCGGAAATTGTTGATGCAGAGTGGAATCAATGGAATCGGATTCGGAATCAAGCTTTGTAGGTGCCCTGGAATCGGATTCGGAATCGATTATCCCAGTAACATATCTACTGGAATCAGAATCGGAATCAGACCCATCTGGTTTGGCATGGAAACGGAATAGATTCCGCTGAAGCGGAATCAAGCACAAGTCTGGTCACATTTAACAACACTATTGTCGCTCAACTCAAGTAAGCAGCGGAGCCGACCCTCCGCCAGACAACAGGTCGGGACGAGACATAGGAGACAGACGAGACATAGGAGCGACCTCAGCTCCCGCACTAACCTTCCTGCTGTGCAGTGAACTGGTGGAGGCCGAGCTCAGTGGCTGACATCGGGTGGCGGGGGCGGGAACTTTGGCGGGGCACAGACTGGGTCCGGCGGGTCCCGGGGCCTCGCGCTTCCGGCTTCCTGCTCGCGCTCTTTCTGCAACCTGTTCGTGACGGGAAGAAGAGGTTAGTGTGACGTCATCTTTGGTGGTGATGGAGATAATTGGATATTTGGATAAAGTGGAAAGGTGAACCTGTAATTGACATATGTGAGTGGACAGACGACAGTGTAATGTAAGAGGCGTCCAACCGGCAAACTGTGTTGATGAGGTCTGTTTTTTGTTTGTTTAATTGATAACATCGGAGTGAGGCTCATTTGGGGCATATGCAAGCGGCAGCAGTGCTGTAATTATGTGTTGTGTTTTACCACATGGAAGTGCCACTAAATTGAGGATGCAAGATAGAAGGGTATGCAAGAAGAAAGGATAGCAAACTCAGGGGCTCCAACTTCAGAGTTCCGCCAGCCAATGTAGCACCGCTAACCGCCATAGAGCCCCCAGAAGGCTGCCAACTAGATAGTAATGAAGAAAAACCGTACTCAAGACATGGAAAATGGAGCATTCCCCGTGCACGAAAGCCCAGAGCAAGCAGCTTCACTGAAGCTGTCTATACATTCATGTGGAAATATGATTATGAGAGGGAAAGAAAAGAAACAACAAAATATAAACAAAAAGACGATGTGGCCCACTTATCAAATCACCCAAAGCACTGCCTTTTTAAACATTGCCCTGACATAGGAACATTGCCAATACAGTTTGTAATAGAAAGCAGCGTTGTTGAGCGTTGCCATGGTTACCGTACGTTTGGTGAAGTCTGCGCGATCGCCGGTTTCAGGGAGAACATGCATCAGAGTCTGGCAGCAGAGGTCCTGCCCAGCAACGAGCAAAGGTAACTCGCGAGAACGGCAAACAGTTCGAGAGGAAAGACTTCACAGTATATAGAGTATTACAGTATTATAGAGCCCAAAGCAGCCGATGTTCAATGGTCTCCCGCAGGCAGGGACACAATATCTACACTCACCGCATCTTCGAACCACATTTCCCATTGGCTGCGATGCGCACACCCAGGGACGGTTAGTTCACTTGACAATACGCAGAGAGACCATACCAGTGTCGTCATGAAGACCGATCGTACAGAGTTGAGATATCAGTGAAGCAAACTAACACGGTTAGTTTAGTCACGCACATGAACAGAAGCCGGGACTGCACCTTTTATCCGGATTCAAACGTCTAAATCGACCATAAAATGCACCTTTTACAGTCGGTGTGGACTTAATAATATATATTCAGGTAGAATCTAATATTTGCATTGATTCATTTGGCTTTTGGAAATGATCTTCAGACACATTGTGGTAGTGTGGTAACATTGGGTATAAACGCTTGGCTCCGCTATGGTCGTGACCGTTTCAACATAACCGCCATTGTACAGAAAGTTGTTAGTCGAGACATTTCTGTCGGCGTTATCCAACGCTAACCAGAGCTATCTAGAAACGAGATCAACTTACGTTTTCGCCCCATGGAAAAGATATTCACATAAGGCCTCTATGCTTCATCCATACAACAAAAAGCTCACTCGTTTAGTACCATTTAGTCGGACAAGAGCCAACTGCTCGCCCCTCTGGAGCTGTGGAGCCGAACCGGAGCTGTGGAGCAGAACGTACCTGTTCTTAGACTGCCGCATGAAGTTCTGTATCTTCATGGCGGCCTGGTGCTCTCGGCGCTGGGAGTATGTTCGCCTGAAACAGCGAACCAAAACCGTCAGACTGCGTCCATGGCCCGAGAACCTGGGCACTGTCACCGTATTCAGACCCTGACACGTTCTGGGAGCCTGCGTTAGTGAGCTGAGAACCTGGCCACTGTCACCGTATTCAGACCCTGACACGTTCTGGGAGCCTGCGTTAGTGAGCCGAGAACCTGGCCACTGTCACCGTATTCAGACCCTGACACGTTCTGGGAGCCTGCGTTAGTGAGCTGAGAACCTGGCCACTGTCACCGTATTCAGACCCTGACACGTTCTGGGAGCCTGCGTTAGTGAGCTGAGAACCTGGCCACTGTCACTGTATTCAGACCCTGACACGTTCTGGGAGCCTGCGTTAGTGAGCCGAGAACCTGGCCACTGCAACCGTATTCAGACCCTGACACGTTCTGGGAGCCTGCGTTAGTGATCTGAGAACCTGGCCACTGCCACCGTATTCAGACCCTGACACGTTCTGGGAGCCTGCGTTAGTGAGCCGAGAACCTGGCCACTGGTATGAGGAGGGGGGGGGGGGGGGGGGGCGAAGACGCGGAGAAGAACGAATTAAATGGACATCCGAAACTGGAGTTCGTAATCCTCCGTGAGTCTGCGTTCTGGCAGCATAGCTACATCAACTTTCCCCATGAAGAGAGTAGCAACTCTTCCCCCACCTGGCCGTGCCTGTGACCACCACAGCCCATGGGTCGGGTTGGGGTCGAGCTGCAGGACTTACTTTAGTGAGCCGGGGGTGCCCTCGCGTCCGTGCCGCTGTCGTTCCTGCTCCTTGTAATGGCGATAGTAGTTCTGGATGCACACGGCCGCCTCCTGCGACTTCTTGAAGCGTTTGTGCTCGCAGTAGGTGCGGTACCGACTCTGTATCACCAGCGCCGCACGCGTCATTTGCGTGTAGTAGAAGTACTGAAATGCAACGCACGCACCAGTTACTGGCTTGTAGTGCTAAAATTCGGGTAATCAATGTGTGTTGGAAGTCATATGCTGTACGTGTTTGTATTTCCAGCAACGGTTTCGTATGTCACACTGATCATAACCGTGCCTCCTGCAGTCAACCTTTCTAACCTGTTTGTGCATCCTGTAGTGAACGTTTTCCACCTTCCTGTAACCCTTGTAGTGAACGTTCATCACACCTGTTTGTTTCTCCTCCAATGAGCGATTCTCGCCTGCACGTACCTCTTGCACCAGTTGTGTATGACTATGACCGCCTGTTTCTCACCTGTTTGTACCTCCTGAAACAGTTCTGTATGACTATAGCCGCCTGTTTCTCGCGGTCCTGCTCCTCGGCTCGTTTCCGTCCTTTGTAGCTGCGGTAGGCCTTCTGGATCACCTTGGCCGCCTCATACAGCTCTCGCTGCTCCCGGTCTGAGGTGTGGACAGGGACCGGTCAGAAACGCGCGTCAGACAACAGAGCGCTCCGCAAGCCGGTCTGAGGCGTGGACAGGGACCGGTCAGAAACGCACGCCAGACGACAGCGCGCTCCGCACGGGCACACACAATCATCAACAGTAATACTGACAGCCCAACAAAACATCGTGATAATACTGACAGCCCAACAAAACATCGTGATAATACTGACAGCCCAACACAATCATCAACAGTAATACTGACAGCCCAACAAAACATCGTGATAATACTGACAGCCCAACAAAACATCGTGATAATACTGACAGCCCAACAAAACATCGTGATAATACTGACAGCCCAACAAAACATCGTGATAATACTGACAGTCCAACAAAACATCGTGATAATACTGACAGCCCAACACAACATAGTGATAATACTGACAGCCCAACAAAACATCGTGATAATACTGACAGCCCAACGTAACATCGTGATAATACTGACAGCCCAACAAAACATCGTGATAATACTGACAGCCCAACGTAACATCGTGATAATACTGACAGCCCAACAAAACATCGTGATAATACTGACAGCCCAACAAAACATCGTGATAATACTGACAGCCCAACAAAACATCGTGATACTCCAGTACCGTGCAGTAAGGTGGGGAGAAGTGTTGAAATAAATCAAAATTCACAATGAACACCAAACAGCACATCAATGAAAACAATAATCAAGAATGAACTGATAGTGCATGCAGGTACGTACCACCATGACTCAATAAATAGTAGGTATTTTACTAGTTCATCGGGGACAGTATCGTTTGACTTTACCTTTTCTGACCTGACCTGACCCGATTCATGACCTGACCTGAGCGCGACTGGCCTGACCTGACCCGACCTGCCCGCGTCTGGCCTGCCCTGCCCACGTCTGACCTGATCTGACCTGACCCGACCATGTCTGACCAAACCTGACCTGCCCATGTCTGACCTGACCTGATCTGCCCATGTCTGACTTGATCTGCCCATGCCTGACCTGACCTGCCCATGTCTGACCTGACCTGATCTGACCCGACCTGCCCGCGTCTGACCCGACCTGACCTGATCTGCCCACGCCTGACCTGAGAGTGTGAGACTGGAGAAGTCGAGCGCGAAGTCGCGTCGTCCGGCCTTGAAGTACTGCCCCAGGTCGGCGGCGGACGGCGGCGGCGACGGAGACGAGTCCAGCACGGAGAAGGAGCAGGGTGACGGCAGACACGAGGAGGCAGGTGAGGCCGAGGACTGCGGAGTGCTCGCCTCATAGTACCTGATGAGACACGGGGATAAGGTCACGTTATGACCTCACAGTACCTGGGGGGCACAAGGTCACATTATCTCACAGTATCTGGCGAGAACCTGTCACAATACGGCGTCACAATACCGCGTCACAATACGGCGTCACGTTCAGGCGGCACACGGTCATAAGGACACACCATAACGGTGATTTCACAGCGGTCACATTCACAAAGCCGGCCACTTCATCACAGTTAATCATGGTGCTTACCATAGAACCGGGTCATGGTACAATGGTTACTTACAAAAGTTGCTAGGAAACGAGCACACGTACCATCGGTCTAATAAGTATCCTCCCTTGAAGGGTTGGCTGAGGCGTAAAATAGGCTAATAGGCTAGTTAAAAACACAATTGTACTAAACTAAATAGGCTAAATAGGCTGAGGCTAATGTACTGTGCTCAGTTATTTTACGCCTCAGCCTCAGCTTCAAGGGAAGATATTTATTAGACCAACTGTACATTACAACGGCTACTTTCGGACATCTTCAATGCGTTCGCGCACCACCACCAACCAGCCGCTCGTGAATATAAATAGGCTTATAATACACCAGCAGCCAGCTTGCATGCCGCCCGGGTGATAAACAACGACCCACACGCCACAATAACCAGCCCGTATGTCAGCCGGGACCCCGAAATCCGGCGCACGGGAGGACACGTTTAGGAGGCGGCGGCGCCATCACGGACCGCCACGTCTTCTGTGTGCAAAGTTTCAGGAAGGCCCCGTGACGGCCCCGACTTGGTGCCAGCGGGCCGCAATTTACAGCCCCTTCATAACAGCATAACCAGAAGCCTCGAGCGGCGTCACCGCGTCGCGTGGCCATTCTGTGACCGCGCATAACTCGTGCGGTGACAGAATCACGCATGTGCATCAATTATCCACCGCGTACCGCTGGACGACGTAGTTCCATCGAATTATCACGGTATCTTATGAGACTCTCCGACACAGGAAATAGCGACCCGGCGTGTGTGTCGGCCAATAGTGAAGTACCGGTGGCGGAGTGTCCGTACCGCGCAGGTCAGTACCGGGGGCGGAGTGTCCGTACCGCGCAGGTCGGTGGCCGGCTGAAACCAATCCGTGGTGTGGAGTGTACCGACAACAAACGGCGCTCCTGTGATGAGAGCTGTGATACCGCGACCCAGCGCAGGTGGTGTACTGCAGTACCTGTGATGAGAGCTGTGCTGCTGGATACCGCGACCCAGCGCAGGTGGTGTACTGCAGTACCTGTGATGAGAGCTGTGCTCCTGTACTGCGACCCAGCGCAGGTGGTGTACTGCAGTACCTGTGATGAGAGCTGTGCTCCTGTACTGCGACCCAGCGCAGGTGGTGTATTGCAGTACCTGTGATGAGAGCTGTGCTCCTGTACTGCGACCCAGCGCAGGTGGCGTACTGCAGTACCTGTGATGAGAGCTGTGCTCCTGTACTGCGACCCAGCGCAGGTGGTGTACTGCAGTACCTGTGATGAGAACTGTGCTCCTGTACTGCGACCCAGCGCAGGTGGTGTACTGCAGTACCTGTGATGAGAGCTGTGCTGCTGCGACCCAGCGCAGGTGGTGTACTGCAGTTCCTGTGATGAGAGCTGTGCTCCTGTACTGCGACCCAGCGCAGGTGGTGTACTGCAGTACCTGTGATGAGAGCTGTGCTCCTTGTACTGCGACCCAGCGCAGGTGGTGTACTGCAGTATCTGTGATGAGAGCTGTGCTCCTGTACTGCGACCCAGCGCAGGTGGTGTACTGCAGTACCTGTGATGAGAGCTGTGCTCTTGTACTGCGACCCAGCGCAGGTGGTGTATTGCAGTACCTGTGATGAGAGCTGTGCTCCTGTACTGCGACCCAGCGCAGGTGGTGTACTGCAGTACCTGTGATGAGAGCTGTGCTCCTGTACTGCGACCCAGCGCAGGTGGTGTACTGCAGTACCTGTGATGAGAGCTGTGCTCCTGTACTGCGACCCAGCGCAGGTGGTGTACTGCAGTACCTGTGATGAGAGCTGTGCTCCTGTACTGCGACCCAGCGCAGGTGGTGTACTGCAGTACCTGTGATGAGAGCTGTGCTCCTGTACTGCGACCCAGCGCAGGTGGTGTACTGCAGTACCTGTGATGAGAGCTGTGCTCCTGTACTGCGACCCAGCGCAGGTGGTGTACTGCAGTACCTGTGATGAGAGCTGTGCTCCTGTACTGCCACCCAGCGCAGGTGGTGTACTGCAGTACCTGTGATAAGAGCTGTGCTCCTGTACTGCGACCCAGCGCAGGTGGTGTACTGCAGTACCTGTGATGAGAGCTGTGCTGCTGGATACCGCGACCCAGCGCAGGTGGTGTACTGCAGTACCTGTGATGAGAGCTGTGCTCCTGTACTGCGACCCAGCGCAGGTGGTGTACTGCAGTACCTGTGATGAGAGCTGTGCTCCTGTACTGCGACCCAGCGCAGGTGGTGTACTGCAGTACCTGTGATGAGAGCTGTGCTGCTGGATACCGCGACCCAGCGCAGGTGGTGTACTGCAGTACCTGTGATGAGAGCTGTGCTCCTGTACTGCGACCCAGCGCAGGTGGTGTACTGCAGTACCTGTGATGAGAGCTGTGCTCCTGTACTGCGACCCAGCGCAGGTGGTGTACTGCAGTACCTGTGATGAGAGCTGTGATACCGCGACCCAGCGCAGGTGGTGTACTGCAGTACCTGTGATGAGAGCTGTGCTCCTGTACTGCGACCCAGCGCAGGTGGTGTACTGCAGTACCTGTGATGAGAGCTGTGCTCCTGTACTGCGACCCAGCGCAGGTGGTGTACTGCAGTACCTGTGATGAGAGCTGTGCTCCTGTACTGCGACCCAGCGCAGGTGGTGTACTGCAGTACCTGTGATGAGAGCTGTGCTCCTGTACTGCGACCCAGCGCAGGTGGTGTACTGCAGTACCTGTGATGAGAGCTGTGCTGCTGGATACCGCGACCCAGCGCAGGTGGTGTACTGCAGTACCTGTGATGAGAGCTGTGCTCCTGTACTGCCACCCAGCGCAGGTGGTGTACTGCAGTACCTGTGATGAGAGCTGTGCTCCTGTACTGCGACCCAGCGCAGGTGGTGTACTGCAGTACCTGTGATGAGAGCTGTGCTCCTGTACTGCGACCCAGCGCAGGTGGTGTACTGCAGTACCTGTGATGAGAGCTGTGCTCCTGTACTGCGACCCAGCGCAGGTGGTGTACTGCAGTACCTGTGATGAGAGCTGTGCTCCTGTACTGCGACCCAGCGCAGGTGGTGTACTGCAGTACCTGTGATAAGAGCTGTGCTCCTGTACTGCGACCCAGCGCAGGTGGTGTACTGCAGTACCTGTGATGAGAGCTGTGCTCCTGTACTGCGACCCAGCGCAGGTGGTGTACTGCAGTACCTGTGATAAGAGCTGTGCTCCTGTACTGCGACCCAGCGCAGGTGGTGTACTGCAGTACCTGTGATGAGAGCTGTGCTCCTGTACTGCGACCCAGCGCAGGTGGTGTACTGCAGTACCTGTGATGAGAGCTGTGCTGCTGTACTGCGACCCAGCGCAGGTGGTGTACTGCAGTACCTGTGATGAGAGCTGTGCTCCTGTACTGCCACCCAGCGCAGGTGGTGTACTGCAGTACCTGTGATGAGAGCTGTGCTCCTGTACTGCGACCCAGCGCAGGTGGTGTACTGCAGTACCTGTGATGAGAGCTGTGCTCCTGTACTGCGACCCAGCGCAGGTGGTGTACTGCAGTACCTGTGATGAGAGCTGTGCTCCTGTACTGCGACCCAGCGCAGGTGGTGTACTGCAGTACCTGTGATGAGAGCTGTGCTCCTGTACTGCGACCCAGCGCAGGTGGTGTACTGCAGTACCTGTGATGAGAGCTGTGCTGCTGCGACCCAGCGCAGGTGGTGTACTGCAGTACCTGTGATGAGAGCTGTGCTGCTGTACTGCGACCCAGCGCAGGTGGTGTACTGCAGTACCTGTGATGAGAGCTGTGCTCCTGTACTGCGACCCAGCGCAGGTGGTGTACTGCAGTACCTGTGATGAGAGCTGTGCTCCTGTACTGCGACCCAGCGCAGGTGGTGTACTGCAGTATCTGTGATGAGAGCTGTGCTCCTGTACTGCGACCCAGCGCAGGTGGTGTACTGCAGTACCTGTGATGAGAGCTGTGCTCCTGTACTGCGACCCAGCGCAGGTGGTGTACTGCAGTATCTGTGATGAGAGCTGTGCTCCTGTACTGCGACCCAGCGCAGGTGGTGTACTGCAGTATCTGTGATGAGAGCTGTGCTCCTGTACTGCGACCCAGCGCAGGTGGTGTACTGCAGTACCTGTGATAAGAGCTGTGCTCCTGTACTGCGACCCAGCGCAGGTGGTGTACTGCAGTACCTGTGATGAGAGCTGTGCTGCTGCGACCCAGCGCAGGTGGTGTACTGCAGTACCTGTGATGAGAGCTGTGCTCCTGTACTGCGACCCAGCGCAGGTGGTGTACTGCAGTACCTGTGATGAGAGCTGTGCTCCTGTACTGCGACCCAGCGCAGGTGGTGTACTGCAGTACCTGTGATGAGAGCTGTGCTCCTGTACTGCGACCCAGCGCAGGTGGTGTACTGCAGTATCTGTGATGAGAGCTGTGCTCCTGTACTGCGACCCAGCGCAGGTGGTGTACTGCAGTACCTGTGATGAGAGCTGTGCTGCTGTACTGCGACCCAGCGCAGGTGGTGTACTGCAGTACCTGTGATGAGAGCTGTGCTCCTGTACTGCCACCCAGCGCAGGTGGTGTACTGCAGTACCTGTGATGAGAGCTGTGCTCCTGTACTGCGACCCAGCGCAGGTGGTGTACTGCAGTACCTGTGATGAGAGCTGTGCTCCTGTACTGCGACCCAGCGCAGGTGGTGTACTGCAGTACCTGTGATGAGAGCTGTGCTCCTGTACTGCGACCCAGCGCAGGTGGTGTACTGCAGTACCTGTGATGAGAGCTGTGCTCCTGTACTGCGACCCAGCGCAGGTGGTGTACTGCAGTACCTGTGATGAGAGCTGTGCTGCTGCGACCCAGCGCAGGTGGTGTACTGCAGTACCTGTGATGAGAGCTGTGCTGCTGTACTGCGACCCAGCGCAGGTGGTGTACTGCAGTACCTGTGATGAGAGCTGTGCTCCTGTACTGCGACCCAGCGCAGGTGGTGTACTGCAGTACCTGTGATGAGAGCTGTGCTCCTGTACTGCGACCCAGCGCAGGTGGTGTACTGCAGTATCTGTGATGAGAGCTGTGCTCCTGTACTGCGACCCAGCGCAGGTGGTGTACTGCAGTACCTGTGATGAGAGCTGTGCTCCTGTACTGCGACCCAGCGCAGGTGGTGTACTGCAGTATCTGTGATGAGAGCTGTGCTCCTGTACTGCGACCCAGCGCAGGTGGTGTACTGCAGTATCTGTGATGAGAGCTGTGCTCCTGTACTGCGACCCAGCGCAGGTGGTGTACTGCAGTACCTGTGATAAGAGCTGTGCTCCTGTACTGCGACCCAGCGCAGGTGGTGTACTGCAGTACCTGTGATGAGAGCTGTGCTGCTGCGACCCAGCGCAGGTGGTGTACTGCAGTACCTGTGATGAGAGCTGTGCTCCTGTACTGCGACCCAGCGCAGGTGGTGTACTGCAGTACCTGTGATGAGAGCTGTGCTCCTGTACTGCGACCCAGCGCAGGTGGTGTACTGCAGTACCTGTGATGAGAGCTGTGCTCCTGTACTGCGACCCAGCGCAGGTGGTGTACTGCAGTACCTGTGATGAGAGCTGTGCTCCTGTACTGCGACCCAGCGCAGGTGGTGTACTGCAGTACCTGTGATGAGAGCTGTGCTCCTGTACTGCGACCCAGCGCAGGCGGTGTACTGCAGTACCTGTGATGAGAGCTGTGCTCCTGTACTGCGACCCAGCGCAGGTGGTGTACTGCAGTACCTGTGATGAGAGCTGTGCTCCTGTGCTGCGACCCAGCGCAGGTGGTGTACTGCAGTACCTGTGATGAGAGCTGTGCTGCTGCGACCCAGCGCAAGTGGTGTACTGCAGTACCTGTGATGAGAGCTGTGCTGCTGGTTACTGCCACCCAGTGCAGGTGGTGTACTGCAGTACCTGTGATGAGAGCTGTGCTCCTGTACTGCGACCCAGCGCAGGTGGTGTACTGCAGTACCTGTGATGAGAGCTGTGCTCCTGTACTGCGACCCAGCGCAGGTGGTGTACTGCAGTACCTGTGATGAGAGCTGTGCTCCTGTACTGCGACCCAGCGCAGGTGGTGTACTGCAGTACCTGTGATGAGAGCTGTGCTCCTGTGCTGCGACCCAGCGCAGGTGGTGTACTGCAGTACCTGTGATGAGAGCTGTGCTCCTGTACTGCGACCCAGCGCAGGTGGTGTACTGCAGTACCTGTGATGAGAGCTGTGCTGCTGTACTGCGACCCAGCGCAGGTGGTGTACTGCAGTACCTGTGATGAGAGCTGTGCTCCTGCGACCCAGCGCAGGTGGTGTACTGCAGTACCTGTGATGAGAACTGTGCTCCTGTACTGCGACCCAGCGCAGGTGGTGTACTGCAGTACCTGTGATGAGAGCTGTGCTGCTGTACTGCGACCCAGCGCAGGTGGTGTACTGCAGTACCTGTGATGAGAGCTGTGCTCCTGTACTGCGACCCAGCGCAGGTGGTGTACTGAAGTACCAGACTTAGTTCTATCATGACCCCCTGGCGGATCCAGGGGGGGGGGGGCAGACCATGGCCCCCAAACACCTCAAATCGGTCAAAAATTGGCGCATTTCCTCAGTTATAAAACACAATATAAGCAGCTTTAACTAAGGAAAGTTTGTTCTAAATCAGTCATTTATGCACAAGGAAATGAAAGCGGATGAGTTTTGTTTTTACATTGTGTTGTGAGACTTTTTGGTTTGGTTCCCAAGCCAACTTCTTGCCATTGTGGATCTGCGCTTGTCATAACCTAGCCAGTCATGCAGGCGGCCAGGCTTGTCAGTTGAGTAAGTCATCAGCCACCTAAAGCCCACCTGTAGCTGGCGTCTGAGATGTCTGCCAGCTCGATGGCGTCCTCCATGGCCTCGGACCTCAGCGAGGCCAGGTCAGAGGCGGGGGACGACGAGCGCTCCCACTGGCTGTCGCTCTCGATCTGACGGCAGGCACAGGATGGTCAGTGAGAGCAGATGGTCAGTAAGAGCAGACGGTCAGTGGGAGCAGACGGTCAGTGAGATGGTCAGTGAGAGCAGACGGTCAGTGAGATGGTCAGTGAGAGCAGACGGTCAGTGAGAGTAGATGGTCAGTAAGAGCAGACGGTCAGTGAGATGGTCAGTGAGAGCAGACGGTCAGTGAGAGCAGACGGTCAGTGAGAGCAGACGGTCAGTGAGATGGTCAGTGAGAGCAGACGGTCAGTGAGAGCAGACGGTCAGTGAGAGCAGACGGTCAGTGAGATGGTCAGTGAGAGCAGACGGTCAGTGAGATAGTCAGTGAGAGCAGACGGTCAGTGAGATGGTCAGTGAGATGGTCAGTGAGACGGTCAGTGAGATGGTCAGTGAGACGGTCAGTGAGAGCAGACGGTCAGTGAGATGGTCAGTGAGAGCAGACGGTCAGTGAGATGGTCAGTGAGACGGTCAGTGAGAGCAGATGGTCAGTAAGAGCAGACGGTCAGTGAGATGGTCAGTGAGAGCAGACGGTCAGTGAGATGGTCAGTGAGAGCAGACGGTCAGTGAGATGGTCAGTGAGACGGTCAGTGAGAGCAGACGGTCAGTGAGATGGTCAGTGAGAGTAGACGGTCAGTGAGAGCAGACGGTCAGTGAGATGGTCAGTGAGAGCAGACGGTCAATGAGAGCAGACGGTCAGTGAGAGCAGACGGTCAGTGAGATGGTCAGTGAGAGCAGACGGTCAGTGAGATGGTCAGTGAGAGCAGACGGTCAGTGAGATGGTCAGTGAGATGGTCAGTGAGACGGTCAGTGAGAGCAGACGGTCAGTGAGATGGTCAGTGAGAGCAGACGGTCAGTGAGATGGTCAGTGAGAGCAGACGGTCAGTGAGAGCAGACGGTCAGTGAGATGGTCAGTGAGAGCAGACGGTCAGTGAGAGCAGACGGTCAGTGAGAGCAGACGGTCAGTGAGATGGTCAGTGAGAGCAGACGGTCAGTGAGATGGTCAGTGAGAGCAGACGGTCAGTGAGATGGTCAGTGAGATGGTCAGTGAGACGGTCAGTGAGAGCAGACGGTCAGTGAGATGGTCAGTGAGAGCAGACGGTCAGTGAGATGGTCAGTGAGAGCAGATGGTCAGTGAGATGGTCAGTGAGAGCAGGCGGTCAGTGAGATGGTCAGTGAGATGGTCAGTGAGATGGTCAGTGAGAGCAGACGGTCAGTGAGAGCAGACGGTCAGTGAGAGCAGACGGTCAGTGAGAGCAGACGGTCAGTGAGATGGTCAGTGAGAGCAGACGGTCAGTGAGATGGTCAGTGAGAGCAGACGGTCAGTGAGATGGTCAGTGAGAGCAGACGGTCAGTGAGATGGTCAGTGAGATGGTCAGTGAGACGGTCAGTGAGAGCAGACGGTCAGTGAGATGGTCAGTGAGAGCAGACGGTCAGTGAGATGGTCAGTGAGAGCAGACAGTCAGTGAGATGGTCAGTGAGAGCAGACGGTCAGTGAGATGGTCAGTGAGAGCAGACGGTTAGTGAGATGGTCAGTGAGAGCAGACGGTCAGTGAGAGCAGACGGTCAGTGAGATGGTCAGTGAGAGCAGACGGTCAGTGAGAGCAGACGGTCAGTGAGAGCAGACGGTCAGTGAGATGGTCAGTGAGAGCAGACGGTCAGTGAGAGCAGACGGTCAGTGAGAGCAGACGGTCAGTGAGATGGTCAGTGAGAGCAGACGGTCAGTGAGATGGTCAGTGAGAGCAGACGGTCAGTGAGAGCAGACGGTCAGTGAGAGCAGACGGTCAGTGAGATGGTCAGTGAGAGCAGACGGTCAGTGAGATGGTCAGTGAGAGCAGACGGTCAGTGAGATGGTCAGTGAGAGCAGACGGTCAGTGAGATGGTCAGTGAGAGCAGACGGTCAGTGAGAGCAGATGGTCAGTGAGATGGTCAGTGAGAGCAGGCGGTCAGTGAGATGGTCAGTGAGATGGTCAGTGAGATGGTCAGTGAGAGCAGACGGTCAGTGAGAGCAGACGGTCAGTGAGAGCAGACGGTCAGTGAGATGGTCAGAGAGATGGTCAGTGAGATGGTCAGTGAGATGGTCAGTGAGAGCAGACGGTCAGTGAGATGGTCAGTGAGATGGTCAGTGAGAGCAGACGGTCAGTGAGATGGTCAGTGAGATGGTCAGTGAGAGCAGACGGTTAGTGAGAGCAGACGGTCAGTGAGATGGTCAGTGAGAGCAGACGGTCGGTGAGATGGTCAGTGAGATGGTCAGTGAGATGGTCAGTGAGAGCAGACGGTCAGTGAGATGGTCAGTGAGAGCAGACGGTCAGTGAGAGCAGACGGTCAGTGAGATGGTCAGTGAGACGGTCAGTGAGATGGTCAGTGAGAGCAGACGGTCAGTGAGAGCAGACGGTCAGTGAGAGCAGACGGTCAGTGAGATGGTCAGTGAGATGGTCAGTGAGAGCAGACGGTCAGTGAGATGGTCAGTGAGAGCAGACGGTCAGTGAGATGGTCAGTGAGATGGTCAGTGAGATGGTCAGTGAGATGGTCAGTGAGAGCAGACGGTCAGTGAGATGGTCAGTGAGAGCAGACGGTCAGTGAGATGGTCAGTGAGATGGTCAGTGAGAGCAGACGGTCAGTGAGATGGTCAGTGAGACGGTCAGTGAGATGGTCAGTGAGAGCAGACGGTTAGTGAGAGCAGACGGTCAGTGAGATGGTCAGTGAGAGCAGACGGTCAGTGAGAGCAGACGGTCAGTGAGAGCAGACGGTCAGTGAGATGGTCAGTGAGATGGTCAGTGAGAGCAGACGGTCAGTGAGATGGTCAGTGAGAGCAGACGGTCAGTGAGATGGTCAGTGAGATGGTCAGTGAGAGCAGACGGTCAGTGAGATGGTCAGTGAGAGCAGACGGTCAGTGAGATGGTCAGTGAGACGGTCAGTGAGATGGTCAGTGAGAGCAGACAGTCAGTGAGAGCAGACAGTCAGTGAGAGCAGACGGTCAGTGAGATGGTCAGTGAGAGCAGACGGTCAGTGAGATGGTCAGTGAGAGCAGACGGTCAGTGAGATGGTCAGTGAGAGCAGACGGTCAGTGAGATGGTCAGTGAGATGGTCAGTGAGATGGTCAGTGAGATGGTCAGTGAGATGGTCAGTGAGATGGTCAGTGAGACGGTCAGTGAGATGGTCAGTGAGAGCAGACGGTCAGTGAGATGGTCAGTGAGAGCAGACGGTCAGTTAGAGCAGACGGTCAGTGAGATGGTCTGTAGTACAAAAGTTGGCAAGAACACGAAAGCAGCAAGAGCCAGGCGATTCCAGAACGGCCATTTTAACTGTGAATAACTATTCAGGCATTGCCATGTCCGTAACGATTTTCCGAACAGACGAAACACGAGCGTACGGCATAACTTACAGCCGATACCTCCAGCGTCACTGCCGACTTTTCACAAATACAACACCGATACGTATCATTTCGTCACAGCACAGCCAGCATGTCTGCAGCCATCCAAACCCAGGCCAACACAACCGGCCTTGATTCCTGCAGCCATCAAAATCCCGGCCAACACAACCGACCTTGATTCTCTCGGGCATGGCGGCGATGATGTGCTCGGCCAGCGCCAGCACGTGCTGGTCTGACGACTCTGACGTCTGACTGATGTCGGTGGACGGTGAACTCTCGCCTGGAGCACGGACATCAGCACGTCACACAGCTGACATCAGTCGGCGATTGACACGACTCACACATCAGCGATCGATCGTCACTCAGGTGCACCGGGAGCTGGCCAGATCGGAGGGTCAGCGGGCTTTGTTACGTGTTAACACGCGCAGTGGAGAGGGGATGAAACTAACACGCAGTGGGGGGGGGGGCACTTTAGTGCCCCCCCCCCCCACTATAAGTATACTATATAGTATAACTATAGTATAACCCCACACTATATAGTATAAGATCTCCGAAAGTATGAGAGCTAAAACAATCAAACTTACAGAGTAGGTAGGTGCTATGATGATCTACATTTTCTGACATTGTCGTGACCTTAGGCAATATCGTCAAGGTCAAACGAGGTCACGAAGGTCAAATCTGGCCAAATGTCACAATTTTGGGAATTTGACCTCTGTGGCGTCACAGGTCACCAGCAATGTGTCCAAAGTTGCTTCCGAGAATGAACATTGACATTGGCTATAGTATGGCGTTTGAATCATCCAGATCAGACTGTTGGTTTCGAAGATATCTTTTCACCGACCTCGATTCTGGCCGTCATCTCGGAATGCAAATCCATATAACTCAAAAATGTACCGACCAATTTGCATTTTGGTTGCGTCAAACGATCCGCTATTGAGTTGGCTTTAATGTCGCGTATAAAAACACTGCCCTTCTCCGCCTCGTTTTTGAGCTATTCACGAAAAACATGTCGGGGGGGGGGGGACAAAAGTCCCCCCCCCCCCCCACTCCACTGCGCGTGTTAAGGGCACACTGCCTTGCCAATATGTAATGGGTAGAGTGGCAAGTGTGAGGGCTGAAAAGACACGTGTAGCACAGCCCAGAAAGAATACAGAGTTTGTATGACGCAGTACAGCCCCGTATTCTCGATCTTCCGATACACTCCATCGCTCTCACACTCACACTCACAACCTCTGGACCCCTCCATCGCCCTCACTGATAGACCACCCTCACCCTGCACATCGTCACCCCATTCCGACAACACCTCAGCCGCCCCCACTCACACATTCCTCGCCGTCACTCACAGATCATGGGTGAGGACCAGTCCCTGAGGTCTGCCGCGCTGCACCGCGAGCTGCAGGCGGGGGAGGTAACCGGCAGCGAGGCGCTCCGCTCGCCCCGCAGCGTGTCCAGGCCAGAGTCGATGCTGCTGCGCGCACTGTCGGCGCCCGGCCGGCGCGCCGCCGCCGCCGCCGCCCTCTGTGGACTCGGAGTGGAGGAGCGCAGCTGGCGCGCTGATGCAGAGTCCTGCGGCGAGCCGGACGGCAGGTCCAGGCTGAAGTTACGCTGCCGCCACAGCTCCGACCTGCGGGGAGGTCACCAGGCTGAAGTTAATACAATACAATGGCACGCAGGCTGAGAGCTGCTGTGGGCATATATGTAGTTGAGTCTTTAATATCTATGCGTTTACTCGTTTCAGTACAAATGTTCTTGCGTTTATAAATCACAACCTATAAGTCTGGCTCTGAACTTCGGCGTCCTCCATCTGGACGCGTCCACCCTCGCCTGCACACTCTCCCTCCTGCTGACCGCTCACGGTGTTCCCCTACAATGACCTTGGTGCCCCTAACCCTCCCGCTGACCTGACCTTGGTGCCCTACCCTCCCGCTGACCTGTGATTGGTGCCCCTACCCTCCCGCTGACCTATGCTTGGTGCCCCTACCCCTCCGCTGACCTGTACTTGGTGCCCCTACCCTCCCGCTGACCTGTGCTTGGTGCCCCTACCCTCCCGCTGACCTGTACTTGGTGCCCCTACCCTCCCGCTGACCTGTGCTTGGTGCACCTACCCTCCCGCTGACCTGTGCTTGGTGCCTCTACCCTTCCGCTGACCTGACCTTGGTGCCCCTACCCCCCCCCCCCCCGCTAACCTGTACTTGGTGCCCCTGCCCTCCCGCTGACCTGTGCTTGGTGCCCCTACCCTCCCGCTGGCCTGTACTTGGTGCCCCTACCCTCCCGCTGACCTGTACTTGGTGCCCCTGCCCTCCCGCTGACCTGTACTTGGTGCCCCTACCCTCCCGCTGACCTGTGCTTGGTGCCCCTACCCTCCCGCTGACTTGTACTTGTTGCCCCTACCCTCCCGCTGACCTGTACTTGGTCACCCTACCATCCTGCTGACCTGTACTTGGTGCCCTGCCCTCCCGCTGACCTGTACTTGGTGCCGGGCCGTGCGAACACCCTCTCGCTCCGGTCTAGGTCGCGAGCCCTCTGCCGGATGGTGTCTATCCGCTCCAGCTCGTCAGCCAGCGGCGTGTGGCCCGCCTCCCTCGCCATGTCAAGCGGAGTCTGCCCGCACGAGTTCCGCATCCTGAGGCAACAGAGGGGGACGGCGGCGGCGTGTTAGACGACAGGTGGGGTCAGCAAGGACAGAGTAGTAGAGATGTCAGGCCGAGGGTTTACAGAGCGGTGACACGTGTCAGATTGGCAAACAATGAATACCACCCTGACCAACTATGGTGAAATCGAGTTCCAAACAAACGGTGACCCGAAACCCTCCCAAAAAACGCCCCATACCTGCTTTATGTTGGATGCTCTTCGCCATCCATACTGATACACATACACATTCGGCATACTGACTGAGTGTTGCACTGACCTGAGCGCGGTGTGGTTCCACTGGTACAGTAGCCGGGCCGTCTCCGTGTGCCCCCGCTGGCAGGTGACACCGAGCGGAGTGTCCCCACCCTGGTCCGTCCTCACGGCGTCCACCTCGGCCTCCAGATACAGGGACGGGTTCTCCGCCCGCCAGTGTAGCAGGGAGCACACCAGTCTGTCGACACACAGCACACCACATACAGGGACGGCACACAGCACACCACATACAGGGACGGCACATACCACACCACATACAGGGACGGCACACAGCACACCACATACAGAGACGGCACACACCACACAACATACAGGGACGGCACACAGCACACCACATACAGGGACGGCACACAGCACACCACATACAGGGAAGGCACACAACACACCACATACAGGGACGGCACACAGCACACCACATACAGGGACGGCACACAGCACACAACATACAGGGAAGGCACACAGCACACCACATACAGGGACGGCACACAGCACACCCCATACAGGGACGGCACACACCACACAACATACAGGGACGGCACACAGCACACCACATACAGGGACGGCACACCACATACAGGGACGGCACACACCACACAACATACAGGGACGGCACACAGCACACAACATACAGGGACGGCACACAGCACACAACATACAGGGAAGGCACACAGCACACTACATACAGGGACGGCACACACCACACCACATATAGGGACGGCACACATCACACCACATACAGGGACGGCACACACCACACAACATACAGGGACGGCACACACCACACCACATACAGGGACGGCACATACCACACCACATACAGGGACGGCACACACAGGACACCACATACAGGGACGGCACACACCACACAACATACAGGGACGGCACACAGCACACAACATACAGGGACGGCACACAGCACACAACATACAGGGATGGCACACAGCACACCCCATACAGGGATGGCACACCACATACAGGGACGGCACACAGCACACAACATACAGGGATGGCACACACCACACAACATACAGGGACGGCACACAGCACACAACATACAGAGACGGCACACCACATACAAGGACAGCACACAGCACACAACATACAGGGATGGCACACCACATACAGGGACGGCACACAGCACACAACATACAGGGATGGCACACACCACACAACATACAGGAACGGCACACAGCACACAACATACAGGAACGGCACACATCACACCACATACAGGGAAGGCACACAATACACAACATACAGGGACGGCACACACCACACAACATACAGGGACGGCACACAGCACACCACATACAGGGACGGCACACAGCACACAACATACAGGGACGGCACACAGCACACAACATACAGGAACAGCACACAGCAGCACACCACATACAGGGAGAGCACACACCACACAACATAGAGGGACGGCACACAGCACACAACATACAGGAACGGCACACAGCACACAACATACACGGACAGCGCACAGCACACAACATACAGGAACGGCACACAGCACACCACATACAGAGACGGCACACAGCACACAACATACAGGGACGGCACACATCACACAACATACAGGGACGGCACACAGCACACAGAGACGGCACACAGCACGCAACATACAGGGACGGCACACAGCACACCACATACAGGGACGGCACACCACATACAGAGACGGCACACAGCACACAACATACAGGGACGGCACACAACATACAACATACAGGAACGGCACACAACATACAGGGACGGCACACAGCACACAACATACAGGGACGGCACATACCACACCACATACAGGGACGGCACACACAGGACACCACATACAGGGACGGCACACAGCACACAACATACAGGGATGGCACACACAGGACACAACATACAGGGACGGCACACAACACACAACATACAGGGACGGCACACAGCACACAACATACAGGGACGGCACATACCACACCACATACAGGGACGGCACACACAGGACACAACATACAGGGACGGCACACAGCACACAACATACAAAGACGGCACACACCACACCACATACAGGGACGGCACACAGCACACCACATACAGGGACGGCACACAGCACACAACATACAGGGACGGCACACACCACACAACATACAGGGACTGCACACAGCACACAACATACAGGGACGGCACACACCACACCACATACAGGGACGGCACACACCACACAACATACAGGGACGGCACACAGCATACCACATACAGGGACAGCACACCACATACAGGGACGGCACACATCACACAACATACAGGGATGGCACACACCACACCACATACAGGGACGGCACACACAGGACACCACATACAGGGACGGCACACACCACACAACATACAGGGATGGCACACAGCACACCACATACAGGGTCGGCACACAGCACACAACATACAGGGACGGCACACAGCGCACAACATACAGGGACGGCACACAGCACACAACATACAGGGACGGCACACAGCACACCACATACAGGGACGGCACGCAACATACAGGGACGGCACACAACACACAACATACAGGGATGGCACACAGCACACCACATACAGGGACGGCACACAACATACAGGGACGGCACACAGCACACAACATACAGGGACGACACAGCACACAACATACAGGGACGGCACACAACATACAGGGACGGCACACCACATACAGTGACGGCACACAGCACACAACATACAGGGACGGCACACATCACACCACATACAGGGACAGCACACAGCACACAACATACAGGGAGAGCACACACCACACCACATACAGGGACGGCACACACCACACAGCATACAGGGACGGCACACAGCACACAACATACAGGGACGGCACACATCACACAACATACAGGGACGGCACACAGCACACAACATACAGGGACGGCACACAGCACACCACATACAGGGACGGCACACAGCACACCACATACAGGGGCGGCACACATCACACCACATACAGGGACGGCACACAGCACACTACATACAGGGACGGCACACATCACACAACATACAGGGACGGCACACACCACACAACATACAGGGATGGCACACAGCACACAACATACAGGAACGGCACACAGCACACCACATACAGGGAGAGCACACAGCACACAACATAGAGGGACGGAACACAGCACACAACATACAGGGACGGCACACAACATACAGGGACGGCACACAGCACACAACATACAGGGACGGCACACAGCACACATCATACAGGGACAGCACACAGCGCACAACATACAGGAACGGCACACAGCACACCACATACAGAGACGGAACACAGCACACAACATACAGGGACGGCACACAACATACAGGGACGGCACACAGCACACAACATACAGGGACGGCACACAGCACACCACATACAGGGACGGCACACAGCACACCACATACAGGGACGGCACACACCACACAACATACAGGGACGGCACACAGCGCACAACATACAGGGACGGCACACACCACACAACATACAGGGACGGCACACACCACACCACATACAGGGACGGCACACACCACACCACATACAGAGACGGCACACACCACACAACATACAGGGACGGCACACACCACACAACATACAGGGTCGGCACACAGCACACAACATACAGGGATGGCACACCACATACAGGGACGGCACACAACACACAACATACAGGGACGGCACACAGCACACAACATACAGGAACGGCACACACCACACACCATACAGGGACGGCACACACCACACCACATACAGGGACGGCACACACCACACAACATACAGGGACGGCACACACCACACAACATACAGGGTCGGCACACAGCACACAACATACAGGGACGGCACACACCACACAACATACAGGGACGGCACACACCACACAACATACAGGGACGGCACACAGCATACAGGGACGGCACACAGCCCACAACATACAGGGACGGCACACATCACACAACATACAGGGACGGCACACACCACACCACATACAGGGACGGCACACACCACACAACATACAGGGTCGGCACACAGCACACAACATACAGGGATGGCACACAGCACACCACATACAGGGACGGCACACCACATACAGGGACGGCACACAGCCCACAACATACAGGGATGGCACACCACATACAGGGACGGCACACAACACACAACATACAGGGACGGCACACAGCGCACAACATACAGGGACGGCACACCACATACAGGGACGGCACACAGCCCACAACATACAGGGACGGCACACCACATACAGGGACGGCACACAACACACAACATACAGGGACGGCACACAGCGCACAACATACAGGGACGGCACACCACATACAGGGACGGCACACAGCACACAGCAAACAGGGACGGCACACAGCACACAGCAAACAGGGACGGCACACAGACACTTTGACACAGCGGCAAGGCGAAGGCAGCAATTATATGTTAATCCATATTACTATTTGATAAGCGTCTGTCTGTCTGTCTCTCCGGAACGAATTTAACACAGTAAAGCGGCAGTTCTACATTGCAGTACCACATTGCTATAAGCACGTGATGTACGTGATTTTAAGGTTTTCAAACGAGTTTACGGATACTACCGAGTGGTGTATAATTCGTACATTTGCGACGCATTTGATACGATAGCTACAGACAGTTTTAGTTTGTGCAGTTTTGGGCGAAGGTTTGTGCTGTAACTAACATAGAAGGAGGTGTTAAGAACGGGTAGTACGGGTTATCAATCCCTAATTGTATATCACTGGCTTGCACCACCACTTGACACCAGTAATCGCCCAGCGGAGCGGACGGGTTAGCACTACGTAGTCCTACCTACACCTTGACGTCTACCGTCTACGACTCTACATGGACTATTCCTAATGACGCGTATGTTTCCTAAGTACAGTACCTAATGTGCAATAAATCACTCGATGACGTGAATGCACAGAAAAACAGGCGCCAAACACGTCAATACTGTGCATTATGTTATGGTACGTCATAATACTACAATTACTCCATTTACAACTATCTGACATGATTGAGCACATAGGCCAAATGTCATACATTCAAGAATGGTTGATCATTTATATTCGCTAATAAATCAAGCCGCTGTGGTCGTGCTTTAGAATCAAATGACGGAAGCCGTTAAAACAAATGTGAGTCGACCCATTACACCCGGACTAGGTCGCCTATAATATGAGCTGGTACTGTCGGTGAAACCCGGCCCGAGATAGGACCGATCTGCGACACAAGTCAGCACGGAGACACTGCGAGTCTGGCTGACGAGACCGATCTGCGACACAAGTCAGCACGGAGACACTGCGAGTCTGGCTGACGAGACAGATCTGCGACACAAGTCAGCACGGAGACACTGCGAGTCTGGCTGACGAGACAGATCTGCGACACAAGTCAGCACGGAGACACTGCGAGTCTGGCTGACGAGACCGATCTGCGACACAAGTCAGCACGGAGACACTGCGAGTCTGGCTGACGAGACAGATCGGCGACACAAGTCAGCACGGAGACACTGCGAGTCTGGCTGACGAGACCGATCTGCGACACAAGTCAGCACGGAGACACTGCGAGTCTGGCTGACGAGACAGATCTGCGACACAAGTCAGCACGGAGACACTGCGAGTCTGGCTGACGAGACAGATCTGCGACACAAGTCAGCACGGAGACACTGCGAGTCTGGCTGACGAGACAGATCTGCGACACAAGTCAGCACGGAGACACTGCGAGTCTGGCTGACGAGACCGATCTGCGACACAAGTCAGCACGGAGACACTGCGAGTCTGGCTGACGAGACAGATCTGCGACACAAGTCAGCACGGAGACACTGCGAGTCTGGCTGACGAGACCGATCTGCGACACAAGTCAGCACGGAGACACTGCGAGTCTGGCTGACGAGACAGATCTGCGACACAAGTCAGCACGGAGACACTGCGAGTCTGGCTGACGAGACAGATCTGCGACACAAGTCAGCACGGAGACACTGCGAGTCTGGCTGACGAGACAGATCTGCGACACAAGTCAGCACGGAGACACTGCGAGTCTGGCTGACGAGACCGATCTGCGACACAAGTCAGCACGGAGACACTGCGAGTCTGGCTGACGAGACAGATCTGCGACACAAGTCAGCACGGAGACACTGCGAGTCTGGCTGACGAGACAGATCTGCGACACAAGTCAGCACGGAGACACTGCGAGTCTGGCTGACGAGACCGATCTGCGACACAAGTCAGCACGGAGACACTGCGAGTCTGGCTGACGAGACCGATCTGCGACACAAGTCAGCACGGAGACACTGCGAGTCTGGCTGACGAGACCGATCTGCGACACAAGTCAGCACGGAGACACTGCGAGTCTGGCTGACGAGACCGATCTGCGACACAAGTCAGCACGGAGACACTGCGAGTCTGGCTGACGAGACCGATCTGCGACACAAGTCAGCACGGAGACACTGCGAGTCTGGCTGACGAGACCGATCTGCGACACAAGTCAGCACGGAGACACTGCGAGTCTGGCTGACGAGACAGATCTGCGACACAAGTCAGCACGGAGACACTGCGAGTCTGGCTGACGAGACAGATCTGCGACACAAGTCAGCACGGAGACACTGCGAGTCTGGCTGACGAGACAGATCTGCGACACAAGTCAGCACGGAGACACTGCGAGTCTGGCTGACGAGACCGATCTGCGACACAAGTCAGCACGGAGACACTGCGAGTCTGGCTGACGAGACCGATCTGCGACACAAGTCAGCACGGTGAAACTGCGAGTCTGGCTGACGATACAGATCTGCGACACAAGTCAGCACGGAGACACTGCGAGTCTGGCTGACGAGACAGATCTGCGACACAAGTCAGCACGGAGACACTGCGAGTCTGGCTGACGAGACAGATCTGCGACACAAGTCAGCACGGAGACACTGCGAGTCTGGCTGACGAGACAGATCTGCGACACAAGTCAGCACGGAGACACTGCGAGTCTGGCTGACGAGACCGATCTGAGACACAAGTCAGCACGGAGACACTGCGAGTCTGGCTGACGAGACCGATCTGCGACACAAGTCAGCACGGTGAAACTGCGAGTCCGGCTGACGAGACAGATCTGCGACACAAGTCAGCACGGAGACACTGCGAGTCTGGCTGACGAGACCGATCTGCGACACAAGTCAGCACGGAGACACTGCGAGTCTGGCTGACGAGACCGATCTGCGACACAAGTCAGCACGATGACACTGCGAGTCTGGCTGACGAGACCGATCTGACCTTTCAGTGCAGCTCGGAGCTGCAGTCTGCTGTGCTGACTGGTGTCCTGTATGTCCTGGTGTGCTAACTGGTGTCCTGCGTGTCCTGGTGTGATGACTGGTGTCCTGTGTGTCTTGGTCCTGGTGGCTATGTGGTGTCCTGTGGGTATGTGTTCCGCGGAGTGAGTCAGTGGCCGCCTACCAGTACTTCCAGTACTTCGTATCCGAAGTGTACTGTACCCTGTACCCGGATATCTGAATGTGTCCGATTCTTAGTGTCCAATGAGTAGCCCGGAGACAGTTATACTACAGGTGGGGGTGAACAACATAGGACCTAGGCAGAGTGTGAGAATAGTAGCAGAGTACCGGAGCCTGCTGCAGAGGTTGAAGGAGTCCAGGAAACCAGTCATTGTGATTGGCATCCTCTCTCGCTGTGGAGCCAGTGAGGAGTGGTACTCGAGAGCTCTGTCTGTGAACAGCTCAGTTCAGAACTTATGTTCAGCTATGGGGCTTAGTTATGTAGACTTATGGGATCAGTTCTATGAGTGGCGTAGGTACTATATGAAGGATGGGCTTCACTTATCGGATGAGGGGGCAAGGGCTTTGGGAGATGCCTACAGAAGTGTCATTCAGGGAAACTAGGTAGGAGGGGGGGGGGGGGGGGGGGGGGGGGGTTCAGGGACGCTAGTACTAGGGCATCAGGAAGTAAGCATTGGTAGAAGTTCATGTCAGAATAGGACAGTAGATCATAATTCCCTCAGAATTAGTAGAGTCAGCTCAAAGTATAAGATCACATGTGTGTTGCTGAATGCCCAAAGTATTAGGTCTAAATTTGATGAGTTTGAGTGTTATGTTGCCCTTGAAAAGCCTGATATCATTTGTGTAACCGAGACATGGGTTAGTGAGGGGTATAATAGGGATAGGCTACAGGATTTCGAGTTACAAGGGTATAACATGTTCTCATACTGCAGATAATCACGGCAGGGGGGCGGAGTGTTTGTATATGTAAATAGCTTGTACTGCACTACTAGAGTTGATGATTCTAGTAAAGTAAAAGAAGTAGAATCAATCTGGCTTGACATTAAAATTGGTACAGGAAACAGAGGAAGGTTGAGGATAGGTGCATTTTACAGACCAGGGAATCTTCCAAGGAACTCCCAAGCTGAAACAGACCAAGATATTTGTGAGGAAATACGTAGGAACTTTCGGGCTCGGTGTCTTATTATGGGAGATTTTAACTTAAGAGGATACGAAAGTATAGCAGAGGAAACAAATGAGTGTAGGTTGTATAGGCAAATCTTTGAAGAGGAGCTTTTCATGCATCAGTTTGTAACAGAGCCAACCAGACATTGCTCCATTCTAGACCTTGTATTCTCAGACAACAGTGATCTAGTTAGTGACATAAGTATTTGTGCAGGTCTAGGAACCAGTGATCACAATATGGTTAAATTCAATATCTCATCAGAAATGAGGCCCAAAGATAACCTTATTATGGTTCCAAACTTCAGCCGGGCTGATTTTGATGGTATTAGAAATGACCTCGCACAGATAAAATGGAACGTTGAGTTGGCAGGTTTAGATGCATGTGAGGCCTGGAATGTTTTCAAAGCTAGATTAAGCCAAATTCAGAATCAGCATATACCCCTCAGGCACAAACGTAACAGAACCAAGGGCAAACCAGTTTGGCTTACCCCAGAAGTAAGGAGTGCTATACAAGCTAAAAGAAGTGCATTTGGCATTTTGAAGGGATCTTCACTAGATATAAATCAGAAGGTCTGCCAGAATGCAAGAAATTCAGTTAAGAAAAAGGTCAGAGCAGCTAAAAGGGCAAAGTAACTTGATTTAGCTAGACATTGTAATGCAGATAGTAAGAAGTTCTTCAGTTTTTATAAGTTCAGTACAGTTTCCAAAAATATAGGTCCATTTAAGGTAGATGATGTGTTAGTTAGCAAGGACAGTGAAATGGTTGAAGTGCTTAATGATCAGTTTCAATCTGTCTTTACTATCGAGGACCAGAGTAGTATTGCAGCACTTCAGCCTGAGCTAGAGACAGAGGAGACTATAGGAGAGCTAGGTGGCATAAGTAGTGAACTTGTTCTAGAATATCTAAAGAAAGTAAGGCCTAACAAGGCAGAAGGACCTGATGAAATCCATGCTAGACTTTTAAGAGAATCTGAAAGGGAGTTGTCAGTTCCATTAGCCATAATATTTTCTAAATCACTTGCAGATAGTAAAATTCCACTTGATTGGAAAAGAGCAAATGTTGTTCCTATTCATAAAAAGGGAGATAGAAGTAAAGAGGAAAACTAGAGACCGGTTAGTCTGACCTCATTAGCCTGCAAGGTGCTTGAATCAATCATCAAAGATAAGATTGTTGAATTCTTGGAGCAAAATGAACTCATCAAGGATACACAGCATGGCTTTAGGAAGGGCCGTTCTTGTTTAACTAATCTTCTGGAGTTTTTGGATGTTGCAACAGATAGCTTTGATCAGGGTAAACAGCTAGATGTAGCTTTTCTTGATTTCAGTAAAGCATTTGACAAAGTCCCCCATACAAGACTGGGGTTGCAACTTAAAATTCATGGGATCAGGGGCAAGATTCTGGATTGGATAGAAACGTGGCTTTCAGGACGCCAGCAAAGGGTTATATTGAATGGGTGCCAATCACAATGGAAGGAGGTTCTCAGTGGGGTTCCACAGGGCTCAGTCCTGGGCCCATTGCTTTTTATAATATTTGTGAATGCAATTGAGAACAGTATAGACAGCAAAGTCTTTGGAGTATTGTGTACAAGCCTGGTCTCCAACATATGAGAAAGATTGCTGGTTGTTAGAAAGAGTTCAAAAAAGGGCAACAAAAATGATTAATTGTCTTGGTAGTTTACCTTATGAAGATAGATTAAGGAAATTGGGTATGTTTTCACTTAGATATAGAAGGCTAAGAGGAGATCTAATTGAAGTCTTCAAATTTGTAAATAGTCAGCATTCTGGATATTTAAAGGGTATGTTTGAGTTCAATAGGGAAAATCGAGGTAGAGGTCATCAGCATAAACTCATTATGAAACAAAGTAGGACTAGGCTACGACAGTCATTTTTCAGTAGAAGGGTTGTAGGACATTGGAATATGCTACCAGGGGATGTCGCTGATGCAGTGACACTTGCTTCCTTCAAAATTAGATTAGATAAATACTTTACAGAGAAGGGATTAGTTCATAAATACTTGTGGGATTAGCCTTCTTTTATGCAGGTAGAGTAAGGTGATTTGAAGGGGCGAGACTGGTGGAGGGGGGGGATGGGGGGGGGGGGGGGGGGGTGCAACCTCGGATGGGCCCAAGAGGCTCTTTGTTGCACTTTTCTTTTATGTCTTTATGTCTTTTATGTCTTGAAATTTGCAGACGATCTAAAAGTTGTCAGGATTATTAGAGGAAAACATGATCAGGATGTTTTTCAATCAGATCTGGACAAGTTAGTTGAGTGGTCTGAAGCATGGCAGATGAAATTCAATTTGAGTAAATGTAAGATTATGCACGCTGGACGGGTTAGCAGTAAACATAGGTATGAAATGGGTGGGCAGAAAATGGAGCAGATTGAAAAGGAAAGAGATTTAGGTGTTGTGGTAAACAATAGACTATCAGCGTCAGACCAGGTTGTAGAAGCTAGGAAAAAGGCACTTAGAATGCTAGGGGCCATTAACATAAATATTTCCTACATGAGTGAAAAGGTAATAACAAAACTGTATTGTGCATACGTTAGACCACATTTGGAGTATTGTGTACAAGCCTGGTCTCCAACATATGAGAAAGATTGCTGGTTGTTAGAAAGAGTTCAAAAAAGGGCAACAAAAATGGTTAATTGTCTTGGTAGTTTACCTTATGAAGATAGATTAAAGAAATTGGGTATGTTTTCACTTAGATATAGAAGGCTAAGAGGAGATCTAATTGAAGTCTTCAAATTTGTAAATAGTCAGCATTCTGGATATTTAAAGGGAAATAATGACCTTTTGATTTTGTTAGCAACAATTGCTTAGGCTACCGCTATGGTTTTAAAATTATTTTATTTAAATTTAAGAATTAAATAAAATTATTCCCAAATTCGAAGTTGTATGTTTGGGAAAAATACAAAACAAGTACCTTGTGTACTTCATGAAGGTCATTGACAAATTCGCCCTTCCCTACCATTGTTTACATCGATTGCGGCATTTTTGGAGGCTCTGTGACATTTCCAATCAAACTGAGCGCTGCTCGGACACACGTTAGTAGCGCTTTCGTTCTCCATGGCAACCAGGCGTCAGCCAATCAAAAGCCAGAAAGGGAATACGTTCTGGCTTTTCATTGGCTCACGCCTGGTTGCAATGGAGAACGAAAGCGCTACTAGCAACAACTCGCCACAATGGTTAAGTGCGCCGAGAAGCATGACAATGACTTTGTAAACAAATCGCCGACGCTAAATAGGTCGCCGTCGATGTGCATCGATGAGCTTCCGATTTAATTGCCAGTTTTGTGTTATTGTTTGTTAGTTTTTTGGGGAAAAATTATTATTTTTCATGATAATATAAAGCATAGTGTTATATACAGCCACAGACAAATTATACAATACTCCTAATGTTGAAAACAAATGAATTTATTTTCAAAAATTGAGGGTGGCAACCACTAACTATACCGCCGTTGATGTGCATCGATGAGCTTCCGATTTTATTGCCACTTTTTCCAATCGCTGTTAGTTTTAGAAGATCGCTGGGCATATAATCACAACAAGCAGAACGCACAATATATTTTCCACTCCATTACGTAAAAAACAATACGGGAAAAGCCCGCAGTTTGATGAGGACCAAAAGTACTGGCAAGTACCGGTCGTTTAAAGTGTGGAACGCTTATCAACTTTAACTTGAAATCTCTTTCGGTAGGAAAGTTTTCATGCAAAATGTGATGCATTTACAATATATTTTGGTCTCGTCTGGCGATTTCAAGTGCTAACTCCATTTTTGTGGAAAAAGGTCATTATTTCCCTTTAAAGGGTATGTTTGAGTTCAATAGGGAAAATCGAGGTAGAGGTCATCAGCATAAACTCATTATGAAACAAAGTAGGACTAGGCTACGACAGTCATTTTTCAGTAGAAGGGTTGTAGGACATTGGAATATGCTACCAGGGGATGTCGCTGATGCAGTGACACTTGCTTCCTTCAAAATTAGATTAGATAAATACTTTACAGAGAAGGGATTAGTTCATAAATACTCGTGGGATTAGCCTTCTTTTATGCAGGTAGAGTAAGGTGATTTGAAGGGCCGAGACTGGTGGAGGGGGGGGGGGGTGCAACCTCGGATGGGCCCAAGAGGCTCTTTGTTGCACTTTTCTTTTATGTCTATATGTCCATTGTTCAGTGTCCATCATGTCCAGTATCTGGGTGTGTTCAATGTTTAGTATCCGGGGCATCACTGTTCATGGTGGCGACTAGTAACTCATTCTCGCTATCAATCCGTCCAGACAAACACACTCTAGGTCGGCAGAACACCCGAGCCTCAGTGTCGGGCCGGTAGGGGACAGGCCTCAGCGCAGAACACCCGAGCCTCAGTGTCGGCCGGGTAGGGGACAGGCCTCAGCGCAGAACACCCGAGCCTCAGTGTCGGGCCGGTAGAGGACAGGCCTCAGCGCAGAACACCCGAGCCTCAGTGTCGGTCCGGTAGGGGACAGGCCTCAGCGCAGAACACCCGAGCCTCAGTGTCGGGCCGGTAGGGGACAGGCCTCAGCGCAGAACACCCGAGCCTCAGTGTCGGCCCGGTAGGGGACAGGCCTCAGCGCTGGCCGGGATCGATCGGCGGACCCCAGTCAATGGCCATTTTGCACGGGGAGTGGACAGACAAGGCCAGTAACTCAAAGGCTTCCCGAGTCGGTAGCCTAACGGGATGATAGAGAGTTCGACACACCACCCGGCCAGTAGCCAGAAGTTAGCAGTCAGAAGTCAGAAGTCAGCTGTCGGTAGTCAGAAACTAATAGTTGGCAGTCGGAAGCCAGTAATTGGCAGTCAGCAGTAAGTAAGTAGCAAGTAGCAATCAACAGTCAACGGACGACGCGTCAGCAGTCAGCAGTCGGCAATCAGAATGTTAAAGTTAACAGTCAGCGGTCAGCAGACAGAAGTCAACACTCCGCAGTCCACAGTCAGAAGTCAACACTCTGCAGTCCGCAGTCAGCCATCCCGTCTGACAGTTCGTCCGTTTGCCCGACCAGCTCAGGGACTCCTGTCCTAGCCCAGGCGAGCTCAGGGACTCCTGTCCTAGCCCCAGGCCAACTCAGGGACTCCTGTCCTAGCCCCAGGCGAGCTCAGGGACTCCTGTCCTAGCCCCAGGCCAGCTCAGGGACTCCTGTCCTAGCCCCAGGCGAGCTCAGGGACTCCTCTCCTAGCCCCAGGCCAGCTCAGGGACTCCTCTCCTAGCCCCAGGCGAGCTCAGGGACTCCTGTCCTAGCCCCAGGTGAGCTCAGGAACTCCTGTCCTAGCCCCAGGCGACGCAGACGACACAGTCACGCGCCCAGTCCGCAGCTCGCCAATGAGCTGACATTTCTCACCTTAACGTCTGCCGAGTGGCATTATACCGGCAATTCACCCGTGTAAATAGCGCCGGCATCTGCCGAGTGGCATTATACCGGCAATTCACCCGTGTAAATAGCGCCGGCATCTGCCGAGTGGCATTATACCGGCAATTCACCCGTGTAAATAGCGCCGGCATTTGCCGAGTGGCATTATACCGGCAATTCACCCGTGTAAATAGCGCCGGCATCTGCCGAGTGGCATTATACCGGCAATTCACCCGTGTAAATAGCGCCGGCGTCTGCCGAGTGACATTATACCAGCAATTCACCCGTGTAAATAGCGCCGGCGTCTGCCGAGTGACATTATACCGGCAATTCACCCGTGTAAATAGCGCCGGCGTCTGCCGAGTGGCATTATACCGGCAATTCACCCGTGTAAATAGCGCCGGCATCTGCCGAGTGGCATTATACCGGCAATTCACCCGTGTAAATAGCGCCGGCATCTGCCGAGTGGCATACCGGCAATTCACCCGTGTAAATAGCGCCGGTGTCTGCCGAGTGGCGTTATACCGGCAATTCACCCGTGTAAATAGCGCCGGCATCGCGCCGAGTGGCGTTATACCGGCAATTCACCCGTGTAAATAGCGCCGGCGTCTGCCGAGTGGCGTTATACGGGCAATTCACCCGTGTAAATAGCGCCGGCATCGCACCGAGTGGCGTTATACCGGCAATTCACCCGTGTAAATAGCGCCGGTGTCTGCCGAGTGGCGTTATACCGGCAATTCACCCGTGTAAATAGCGCCGGCGTCTGCCGAGTGGCATTATACCGGCAATTCACCCGTGTAAATAGCGCCGGCATCGCGCCGAACACAACACATCAGCTGCGACACGTAGCACCGGTAATGTAACACGCTGTACTGGCCAGTGGCCATTTATGGACGACTCACAGAACACACGCACGCACGCACGCACGCACGCACGCACGCACGCACGCACGCACGCACGCACGCACGCACGCACGCACGCACGCACGCACGCACACACACACACACACACACACACAGACACACACACACACACAGACACAGACACAGACACAGACACAGACACAGACACAGACACAGACACAGACACAGACACAGACACAGACACAGACACAGACACAGACACAGACACAGACACAGACACAGACACAGACACAGACACAGACACAGACACAGACACAGACACAGACACAGACACAGACACAGACACAGACACACACACACACATACACACACACACACACACACACACACACACACACACACACACACACACACACACACACACACACACACACACACACACACATACAAACCAGCTATATGGCATCAAACACCGCTATTGGTATAAGACGTATAATTGAATGTTATTCAGGATGACGCAAAGGGTCAATGTGAGGGCGAATATGAGCTATGCATACTGCCTTGAATGGCTGGTACGACTGACGCCGCCTTCTAGTGGCTATGTGACGCGAGTTCGGCGGTGGGGGTAGGCCACATTTGGCTGCGTTCCAGGAGCGGATATAGTCGGGAAAGCCACGGCGGGAGGTCGCAGCTGCAGTGCCAAGCCCGCAACAACAGCCCGAGTCTATTACGTTCTAAAACTCATACAGTAATCAATACAGTATACCAGTAAAACGCCTTTTTTGGCGATGGCCGAGTGGGCGCGCTCTGGTAAAGCTAAAACAGGTTTGAAATATGAAACGGTAAGGGAACACACGTGGTAGTAACACAGTCATTTTAGTCCTCCATACAAATTGCCAGGCCTCCATGCATGCCAACATACACAATTAAAGGGAAATAATGACCTTTTGATTTTGTTAGCAACAATTTCTTAGGCTCCCGTTATATTTTTAAAATTATTTTATTTAAATTTAAGAATTAAATAAAATTATTCCCAAATTCAAAGTTGTAAGTTTGGAAGAAATACAAAACAAGTACCTTGTGTACATCATGAAGGTCATTGACAAATTCGTCCTTCCCTACCATTGTTAACATCGAGTGTGGCATTTGTGGAGCCTCTGTGACATTTCCGATCAAACTGAGCGCTGCTCGGACACCCGCTAGTAGCGCTTTCGTTCTCCATGGCAACCAGGCGTCAGCCAATCAAAAGCCAGAAAGGGAATATGTTCTGGCTTTTCATTGGCTCACGCCTGGTTGCCATGGAGAACGAAAGCGCTACTAGCGTGCGTTCGAGCAGCGCTCTGATCCGTGAAGCAATCCGTGAAGCATCCGTGATGCATGACTGACTATCAGTATAAGTCATGAATAACAACAACATGCAAACTATACCAACTCGAATAAAATAAGAGCGGAATGAATTGAACCCCAGGCAAGCTAGTATTCGCAAAGCACTCGGCACTGCGCCACAATGGCAAAAGATGAGGGAAATGCATATTGGATACAATATTATTACGTCACAAGTTTCTGAAGTGTCAACTACTATGAAATACAGCGATAAAATACCTTTAATAATGATTAACAAGAAAATTCAAACTTAAAAAACAATCATTTGAATAAGTCTTTAATTAGCTTTCAACTCTAAATCAGATATATTTTGCAATGCTACACAAGAATGGCACCAATGACGTCATTAACAAAGCCTGCTACGGGACTTGGGTATACTAATCAGGAACAACTCGCCAAGTGCGCCGAGATGGTTAAATGCGCCGAGAAGCATGACAATGACTTTGTAAACAAATCGCCGACGCTAAATAGGTCGCCGTCGATGTGCATCGATGAGCTTCTGATTTAATTGCCAGTTTTGTGTTATTGTTCGTTAGTTTTTTTGGGAAAAATTATTATTTTTCATGATAAAATAAAGCATAGTGTTATATACAGCCACAGACAAACTATACACAACTCCTAATGTTGAAAACAAATGAATCGAATTGCAAAAATTGAGGGTCGCAACCACTAACTATGCCGCGTTGATGTGCATCGATGAGCTTCCGATTTTATTGCCACTTTTTCCAATCGCTGTTAGTTTTAGAAGATCGCCGGGCATATAATCACAACAAGCAGAACGCACAATATATTTTCCACTCCATTGCGTAAAAAAATAATACGGGAAAAGCCCGCAGTTTGATGAGGACCAAAAGTACTTGACAAAAGGTCAGAAATAGTGCAAGTACCGGTCGTTAAAAGTGTGGAACGCTTATCAACTTTAACTTGAAATATCTTTCGGTAGGAAAGTTTTCATGCAAAATGTGATGAATTTACAATATATTTTGATCTCGTCTGGCGATTTCAAGTGCTAACTCCATTTTAGTGGAAACAGGTCATTATTTCCCTTTAAGTTTGATTAAATTGTTCATGATCTCCTTTCCCGAATCCGCCAAAAGGGAGTACGTCCTGAGCGCTGCATGCTTCAGCGTATACAAAAGAATGATTAGATTAATAATGCCATTTTTGATCAATAATGATTTTTGTTCATTTAATTTCGCTGCGCTGTGGACCACCCCTTTCAGAACGCACCACTTAACAAAGATAAATAGTTGTAATTAATATCAATACCAAAATCAAAATTGATTTGATGGTCCTATCCAATGGTGAAAACCCGATCTCAATCGGAGCAGTGGTTGCAAAGTTTTAATTTAAGCTTCCGAAAAGCGTCTGTATGGCCGGTTCGGGCCGGGTCAAATGTAGATTTGTGTAGTAAGTTGACGAGAAAACTCACGGGCGCTTCGCGCCCGCTCGGTAACAATACCAAAACAGTACACCACAAAAATACTGAATACATCACCGAAATGCTGAGTACATCACACTAAAACATAAGATTGCGACTATTATCTCACAGTGCTCTCAAATGTGTAATGCATCTCCCGCATAAGCAAAAGTGAAATTGTAAGCAAAGGTCAAGATCAGGTCACAAAAAGTCACAGGTCTACGAAAGCCATGGACACAAGTTGTATGTTATTGTAAACGTATAATTCGATAGTAGCAACCATTTTCACAACTTGACCATTTCCGCACGGGTGATATCAGGGAGAAGAAAGTTCAGCCTGTCTGCGGACGTCCGGGCGACGCTGGGGTGGCTTGGTGCGGAGGATCTTGTCAAATATCATACGCTCGCACTACTACACAAAATTCGCTTGCATCATGCACCAGTGTCCATTTCAACCTCCATCCAAACAAACCGCGAGGCACGAGTTCGGAGAACCCGCCAAGATGATCATCTACGTCTGCCATCTGTCAGGACAGAGACTGGGAGGCGCCGGTTCTTGTATCGTGGACCTATGTGGTACAACGCGCTCCAGGTGGAAATGCGCGCAATGTCAGTCGCATGTTTCCATCGCGCTCTCAAACGACTTTTACTGCATACGGGTGACTGAGCGATCCTGGTTACCATCACATTGTCATTGTCTCTGTCGTTCTTATCATGTTCATTTTAACCTGTGTATATGTCTAATGTCTGCATGTGTCCCTACAATGTACTTTATAATCTGACGAAAGGCAAGGAAGAGCCACCATTGCGTGGATTTGCCGAAATAAATGGTATAAATGGTAAATGACCCCATATAATGGCCCTCAGGTCAGGTCACAATGACACAATTTGAAATTGATTAATCTAAATAATAAAGGCATGTTTCTAGACCAGATTTGTCTCAGAAATACAGCGGTGGGATTTATTTGTCTGTATCTGGTCAATAAAAGCCCCCAAACGTAACTTCAAAAATGACGTCATGAGTTACTTATATTTAGGGAGCCATACGTCAGTCAAAAATAAAGATATTGCTTTGAAATTTGGTTTGGGTATCTATCGTCCATACTTGGTTCTCTAATATATCTTCCGGTTTTTAATATCTGCAAAAAAGGTGGAAATTCTTCTGAAAAAAAACAGTTTATTGAATTTGTGGGGGTCAAAAACCCAAAATTTCGAAAATCCGAGATAATATGTGAAAGAGAATGTAATTTCTTTTCTTTTGACGATTCGTATTTGCAATTTGCATCCAAACTAGATTGTCTACGATTTGTCAAACATTTATCATTCTTTCGCCAAAAATGGCATGGCATGACGTCATTAAAACGTCATTATCTCCCAAAGTACTACATCAATTTGACTGAAATTTGGTGAGAAGACGTATAATTTATGTAGCATAAGGTACTGTAAGTTTCCCGTTTATATCTATCATAATTTGCAAGTTATTGAGAAAATCCTGGAGGGTTAGCATTACGTTAATACTTTATCATCATTGTGAAATACCATCTCGTTGTGCTTATAAGCTCATAGCAATAGTTAAGGCAATGCTTATGTTCACCTACTGCTGACCGACTGCTGCTGACTACTGCTGACTACTGCTGACTACTACTCCCAGTCCGTGCTGCTGACCTGCTGTAGCCGAGCAGGGCGGCCAGGTGCAGCAGCGAGGGCGTGCCGCTCTGGCCGGCGTCCTCGAAGCTGGAGAGTTCGCTGAGCCACGGCCGCACCATCAGGTCCTGACAGTAGGTGATGAGCAGCTCCTCCAGCTGCGGCCCGCACAGCGCCGCCAGCGGGCTGCTCGGCTGTCGGTACAGGCACACAACAGTAGGTGATGAGCAGCTCCTCCAGCTGCGGCCCGCACAGAGCCGCCAGCGAGTTGCTCGGCTGTCGGCACAGGCACACAATAGTAGGTGATGAGCAGCTCCTCCAGCTGCGGCCCGCACAGCGCCGCCATTTCCATTACAACAACTTTAAAACATAGGTCACCTGTTAGCTTTGTATACAATGAAATTCGTTTCGTACCTTCTCTGCGTCTAAATCTTGTCTAATATCCAAACATATTATTTCTTCTATTACTTCTAACTATAAATATTTTTTAAATAAAAATGTTCAATATACAATCGAATATTTTCAGATTCATCGCTTCCCCTCTATGATTCTAGGCCTTTTAATTCACTGCATTAGAAGTTCCTCCAGGCGACAGGCATTCCGTCCCACAGCGTCACAGCAGCGACTGCCATACGCCATATACGCCACACGTGCTCCAGCAGCGACTGCCATACGTCATATACGCCGCACGTGCTCCAGCAGCGACTGCCATACGTCATATACGCCGCACGTGCTCCAGCAGCGACTGCCATACGTCATATACGCCGCACGTGCTCCAGCAGCGACAGCCATACGTCATATACGCCGCACGTGCTCCAGCAGCGACTGCCATACGTCATATACGCCGCACGTGCTCCAGCAGCGACTGCCATACGTCAGCAGCCATAATTATGTCCCCACGACGCTCCGGGTCTCCGCTAACCGCCATATATAACACAATAAGCCGCCACAATAGAGCCCACACCCCGCAGGGCGGCCGTGATAAACTGTCCGGCTTAATAACGCATTGCGCCCGCTCTAATGCAGATATACACAAGCCGGCAGAATGATGGTAATCTAAATATGAGCAGCTGGCTCCCCAGTTTCGCCATTCTGCGGTGAGATTAATACACTGTGCGCCGGCGGCATCAGTTTAAAGGGTTTCATTCAGCAGCTCGTGATTACAGATACGAGACTACGAGCGGTACGGCTGCATGGCTGCGGATGGCTGAGGAGTGACGAAACAAACACTCTGAAGCTCGCCGCCGCCTCGTCTGACTCTCTTCCGCGTGCGCCGTGTTTGTGATCTTTTGCAATTGTATCCACAGGACGCTCTAACTCAGTGATTCTCGAATAGGGGGTAATTACCCCACGTGTGGCAATGGAGCCTTTGGCCAGGTTAATGGCGATTCAGCAGCTAAGTGATAAATTATAGCCGATCATTTGATGATGGCGCAGAATGCACATTGCACATGAATAAATTCCAGGTTTTGTTTATTGTCTCCACAATATCGCAAGGAGCACCGAAACGAATAAATGCTAAACGATGTTCAGCGCTGTGTTACGGCTTACGTGTTGGTATACGCTGGGAGCCACGGGTTTAGACCAGAGTCGCCATGGGCTGGGCTGGCCCTATGGGCCATGGGCTGGTCCTGGGCTGGGCCTGGGCTGGGCCTGTGCTGGGCCTGTGCTGGGCCTGGGATGGGCCTGGGCTGGGCCTGGGCTGGGCCTGGGCTGGGCCTGGGCCGGGCCTCAACTTAAAGAAATCGCTGGGCTCTGGATGGGTCTGGGCCTGCCAATTTTGAAGTAATGCGCGCGTCGCACAAGCTCAGGTCAGAGCTCAAAAATATTTTAACCAGCAGTTCACTTGCACAGCAACACACTGTTGCTGTGGCTGTGGCTTTTTTTGTTAGCATAGTTGGTTTATTGTTTCATATTTATAGCATACAAGTAAATATGCTAGGATAATGATTGCAAATTCTGTGAAAATAATGATATCCTTAATCTGAACGGGCCGGACCGGGCCTGGGCTTGGTGTTCATGGGCCTGGGCCGGGCCGGGCTGGGGGTTGGTGGGCCCGTGACGAACACTGGTTTAGACACAGAGCACCGGCACACATGTCTACTTATATTCCTGTCCCTAGATGGCACTAGTAGTAAACGCCTGAAAGGTACGCTGTACCGCATACCTTGAAGCCGATAACTGCGGTCTGCACAACGGGGAGGGGATAACGAGTCATTCTGGTCATCAAAAGGGGTACCCACTAGTGGTGTCAATCGGTTACCGAAATTTTCGTAACCGAAAAAATGTTGTGACCGATTTGGTAATCGGTCGGTCAGGTCAGGCTTATACATTTTTGGACACTTTTCGGTCAGCCTAATCTTAAACAATTCACTTTTTTGTCACACTTTTACACATATCCAGCAAATTTCCTCCAAATTCAATCAATTAATGTAAATACTAAATAGAACACATCATTAATATATCAAGATTGAAGATATTGCTCACAAGAAGAAGTGAGGTCTTTAAAAATAAGTATTGTATACCATCTTAAGTAGCAAGCACAAACCAGTAACCAGTATGCCCCTCCAACTTTGGTCAGATACAATGTATTTCTTCCTATGTATGTATTTATGTAATATGTATTATGCTGCAAATTAATATGAAATGATTGTCACATTTTTCCCATCCTGTTTTCAATGTGCTTTCGGTCTTGCTTGCAGCATAATTACTTACTTTGTACTAATAATTATTACTAATTATTACTTTGCTTTGTAAATGTATTTGGTTCGCTTTTTCACAATTATACTGTCTTTTTTGAAACTGTACATGTGCGTTTTATGATGTTAAACACAACAAATTTACAGTGTGTTATCTACAAAATTAAGTATACAATTTGAAAATCGGTCAAATTTTGGACATTTTTGGCTTCAACCAAAATCGGTCGGTATTCGGTCAACCGAAATGCCTTCCATTCGGTATCGGTTTGGAATCGGTCAGGAAATTTGTGAAAAATTACATTACTAGTACCCACTAGGCCATACCTTTGCCGCTGAGAACTGCTCTAACTATACTTTAGGTTCTATGGCATCGCCAGCTCACCCCACTGGAGGGGGATACTGGGAGGCCAGATTGCACCTTATTCAGAAACCCCGCCGGGATTCAAATCCAGGGCAGTTGGCATTGAAGGCTCACCTGCCCCGAAGACTCACTCGTACACTCACCTGTCCGTTTGACGTTCCCTCGGTTCTGGACTCGATCATCTGGACCCGCTGCATCAGGGTGACCTTGACGAGGGTGTCGTCCTGGCTGGGGAACGGAGCCGGCACCGGGTACGAGGCCGCCGCCTGCTCGCTCGGACGCAACTTGTACTCGAACAGGCACGCGTTCGAGATGATGAAGCCCTCGCAGGCCACCTGGAGCGGCACCGGGCCGACGTCGTGCGCTGCCGGGGAGAGACGGCGTCAGACGGGAACAGACGGGGTCAGACGGGGTCAGATGGGGTCAGACGGGGTCAGATGGGGTCAGACGGGGTGAGATGGGGTCAGATGGGGTCAGATGGGATCAGATGGGATCAGACGGGGTCAGATGGGGTCAGACGGGAACAGACGGGGTCAGACGGGGTCAGACGGGGTCAGATGGGGTCAGACGGGGTCAGATGGGCCAGACGGGGTCAGATGGGGTCAGATGGGGTCAGACGGAGTCAGACGGAGTCAGACGGGGTCAGATAAGGTCAGATGGGGTCAGACGGGAACATACGGGGTCAGATGGGGCCAGACGGGCCAGACGGGTCAGATGGGTCAGATGGGGTCAGACGGGAACATACGGGGTCAGATGGGGCCAGACGGGAACAGACGGGGTCAGATGGGGTCATACGGGTCAGATGGGTCAGATGGGTCAGATGGGCCAGATGGGCCAGATGGGGTCAGACGGGATCAGACGGGGTCCGAAAAGGCCAGATGGGGTCAGATGGGGCCAGACGGGAACATACGGGGTCAGATGGGGCCAGACGGGTCAGATGGGTCAGATGGGGTCAGACGGGAACATACGGGGTCAGATGGGGCCGGCCAGACGGGCCAGACGGGTCAGATGGGTCAGATGGGGCCAGACGGAGGCAGACGGAGTCAGACGGGGTCCGAAAAGGTCAAATGGGGTCAGATAAGGTCAGATGGGGTCAGACGGGGTCAGACGAGGTTAGCTGGAGGTTAGGTACGCGTCAGACGGGGTCAGAGATGGTCAAATGAAGTCAGTTTGGGCCAGGCGGGGTCAGGCGGGGCCGGAAAGAAAGCATATTGGTTCTGTGTGAAACAATAAACCGTCACGTCGTCGTCACATATCGAATATACAGGGGTGTACTCTTATAAGTACACCCCTGCTTTGACAATGATCATTGTTCCAAATGACCTGGGGAGTGGCAGCGCAGCACCCTGACTGACCTGGGGAGTGGCAGCGCAGCACCCTGACTGACCTGGGGAGTGGCAGCGCAGCACCCTGACTAACCTGGGGAGTGGCAGCGCAACACCCTGACTGACCTGGGCAGCAGCAGCGCAGCACCCTGACTGACCTGGACAGCAGCAGCGCAGCACCCTGACTGACCTGGACAGTGGCAGCGCAGCACCCTGACTGACCTGGACAGTAGCAGCGCAGCACCCTGACTGACCTGGGCAGTAGCAGCGCAGCACCCTGACTGACCTGGGCAGTAGCAGCGCAGCACCCTGACTGACCTGGGCAGTAGCAGCACCCTGACTGACCTGGGCAGCAGCAGCGCAGCACCCTGACTGACCTGGGGAGTGGCAGCGCAGCACCCTGACTGGCCTGGGCAGTAGCAGCACCCTGACTGACCTGGGCAGCAGCAGCGCAGCACCCTGACTGACCTGGGCAGCAGCAGCGCAGCACCCTGACTGACCTGGGCAGTAGCAGCGCAGCACCCTGACTAACATGGGGAGTAGCAGCGCAGCACCCTGACTGACCTGGGGAGTGGCAGCGCAGCACCCCCTGACTGACCTGGGCAGTAGCAGCGCCCTGACTGACCTGGGGAGTAGCAGCGCAGCACCCTGACTGACCTGGGCAGCAGCAGCGCAGCACCCTGACTGACCTGGGCAGTAGCAGCGCAGCACCCTGACTGACCTGGGCAGTAGCAGCGCAGCACCCTGACTGACATGGGGAGTAGCAGCGCAGCACCCTGACTGACCTGGACAGTAGCAGCGCAGCACCCTGACTGACCTGGACAGTAGCAGCGCAGCACCCTGACTGACCTGGACAGTGGCAGCGCAGCACCCTGACTGACCTGGGCAGTAGCAGCACCCTGACTGACCTGGGCAGCAGCAGCGCAGCACCCTGACTGACCTGGACAGTGGCAGCGCAGCACCCTGACTGACCTGGGGAGTGGCAGCGCAGCACCCTGACTGACCTGGACAGTGGCAGCGCAGCACCCTGACTGACCTGGGGAGCAGCAGCACCCTGACTGACCTGGGCAGCAGCAGCGCAGCACCCTGACTGACCTGGACAGTAGCAGCGCAGCACCCTGACTGACCTGGACAGTGGCAGCGCAGCACCCTGACTGACCTGGGCAGCAGCAGCGCAGCACCCTGACTGACCTGGGCAGTGGCAGCGCAGCACCCTGACTGACCTGGGCAGCAGCAGCACCCTGACTGACCTGGGCAGCAGCAGCGCAGCACCCTGACTGACCTGGGCAGTAGCAGCGCAGCACCCTGACTGACCTGGGCAGTAGCAGCGCAGCACCCTGACTGACATGGGGAGTAGCAGCGCAGCACCCTGACTGACCTGGACAGTAGCAGCGCAGCACCCTGACTGACCTGGACAGTAGCAGCGCAGCACCCTGACTGACCTGGACAGTGGCAGCGCAGCACCCTGACTGACCTGGGGAGTAGCAGCGCAGCACCCTGACTGACCTGGGCAGCAGCAGCGCAGCACCCTGACTGACCTGGGCAGTAGCAGCGCAGCACCCTGACTAACATGGGGAGTAGCAGCGCAGCACCCTGACTGACCTGGGGAGTGGCAGCGCAGCACCCCCTGACTGACCTGGGCAGTAGCAGCGCCCTGACTGACCTGGGGAGTATCAGCGCAGCACCCTGACTGACCTGGGCAGCAGCAGCGCAGCACCCTGACTGACCTGGGCAGTAGCAGCGCAGCACCCTGACTGACCTGGGCAGTAGCAGCGCAGCACCCTGACTGACATGGGGAGTAGCAGCGCAGCACCCTGACTGACCTGGACAGTAGCAGCGCAGCACCCTGACTGACCTGGACAGTAGCAGCGCAGCACCCTGACTGACCTGGACAGTGGCAGCGCAGCACCCTGACTGACCTGTGGAGTAGCAGCGCAGCACCCTGACTGACCTGGGCAGCAGCAGCGCAGCACCCTGACTGACCTGGGCAGTAGCAGCGCAGCACCCTGACTGACATGGGGAGTAGCAGCGCAGCACCCTGACTGACCTGGGGAGTGGCAGCGCAGCACCCCCTGACTGACCTGGGCAGTAGCAGCGCCCTGACTGACCTGGGGAGTAGCAGCGCAGCACCCTGACTGACCTGGGCAGTAGCAGCGCAGCACCCCGCTCTGGACCAGCTGGGTTTGTACTGAGACGCCGTCAAACAGCACAGAGTAGGGCGATGAGGTGGCGTACCACGGCCCGGTCACCAGCACTTTGATACCGCCCTGAGGAGGGACCAGCAGACGCCGCTCAGTAATACACAACACATGCAGCACTCAGCACATATCGCACACTCAGCACATATCGCACATTCAGCACATATCGCACATGCAGCACATATCGCACATGCAGCACAGTCGGCCCACAACATCCTGGTCCTTACAGAATAGGCACAGGAGTATAAATGATCGATCGATCCCTGCTCGATTTCAAATAGGCCAGTCTCCAGGCCAGTGATTTAGCAACCCGAAAATCAGCCTGTCTGGGGCGCATCTAACACGACACGAATACATATCCGCAGCACCTTTCTCAAACTGAACAAGACGAGTGCTTCCATTTGATGAAAGCGCGGCCGGAGGTACCATTGGCTTGAGCAGGCGAAATGAGTTCGGGAAATTGGAAACGTTTCATCATATAGGTTCATAACACCAAGGCATGCAAACTGTATGCCATTTCTCGGAACAATACATAAGCGAACCTCTTATTTCATGGGAAAACGTTCGCGAGGCAATTTTGCACAGACCATTAAACACGACATTACGGGTGCTGACTTTTGCAACGATGGAAAAATCAAACATCCACATTGCCGGCATATATTGATGCATGACCATAGCCATATATTTTCAAAAGTGTGTGGTGCGGTGCACGAGCTAACCCATTACAGCCCTGCCCCTATCCGAGCGATGCAGCCCAGTGTGAGTCAGTGGAGCGGGACTGCTCCTGCCAGCTGTCTTTTTCAGCTGCTTCGTCAGCCAGCCGAGTGGGACCCCACCGCCGGTCGAAGGGACCGCCACTGTGCTCATCAGAGCTGGGCCGAACGCTACTGCCAAGTTGACGGCTCGGTATATCGGCAGCATCGGCCTTCTCGGAATTAAGTTTCACGCCCACTGGCTACCCACATGAGTCCGGCAAGCGAGGCGGCCCGCACTGCGGCTGGCCGTCACTTTCCAACTGTCGGCGACACTACTGCCACGGTCAGTCGGACCCCCCGAAATACACACCTCTCCAGTGGGCGTCGCCGGACATGCCGAACTTGACCTGCAGAGACCGCCGACCGTGACCGGCCAACTTCACGGCGGCAGAGTTACGGGCCGAGCTGTCAGCGGAAACAGCGCCGCCAGGAGGCAACTTATGGACCGGAGGCCGCAACCAGAGCATTGCAGATTTATTGCTGAACAGATGCGGATTTCAGCTTTCAAATCCAAAGGTCAGCCGACGACTTCTAGTCATGATGGAAACACTGACAAAATAGCAGGGCTACAACTTCCAATAACGAACAGGTCCCACTGGATCTCACGACAAAGCTATACGGATCCTGGACCAGCGGATCTCTCGATGTGATCGAGGTCAGAAGGTTGAAACCTGACCGGGCATCACCCCGCCAATCTTCCCTGGAGGCACCCTCACATCACCCTCACCTTCCCTGGAGGCACCCTCACATCCTGGCCCCTGGCCAGAGACCACCCAGTCCACCACACCAGAGCGTCGTCAGCCGAGCGACATCCTGACAGCGACTGGGGACAGCGGAGCGTGCCCAGCCTCGGATTCGGGAGAGGTTCCGCCACGCGCCCCCAGCCTCGGACTCGGGAGAGATTCCAGCACGCGCCCCCAGCCTCGGACTCGGGAGAGGTTCCACCACGCGCCCCCAGCCTCGGACTCGGGAGAAGTTCCAGCACGCGCCCCCAGCCTCGGACTCGAGAAAGATTCCAGCACGCGCCCCCAGCCTCGGACTCGGGAGAGGTTCCACCACGCGCCCCCAGCCTCGGACTCGAGAAAGATTCCAGCACGCGCCCCCAGCCTCGGACTCGGGAGAGGTTCCACCACGCGCCCCCAGACTGGGACTCGAGAAAGATTCAACCACGCGCCCGCAGCCTCGGACTCGGGAGAGGTTCCACCACGCGCCCCCAGACTGGGACTCGAGAAAGATTCCACCACGCGCCCCCAGCCTCGGACTCGGGAGAGGTTCCACCACGCGCCCCCAGCCTCGGACTCGAGAAAGATTCCAGCACGCGCCCCCAGCCTCGGACTCGGGAGAGGTTCCACCACGCGCCCCCGGACTGGGACTCGAGAAAGATTCAACCACGCGCCCCCAGCCTCGGACTCGGGAGAGGTTCCACCACGCGCCCCCAGCCTCGGACTCGGGAGAGGTTCCACTGGCGGAGGGCAGCTTCCACGCGCCCCAGACTGGGACTCGAGAAAGATTCCACCACGCGCCCCCAGCCTCGGACTCGGGAGTGGTTCCACCACGCGACCCCAGCCTCGGACTCGAGAAAGATTCCAGCACGCGCCCCCAGCCTCGGACTCGGGAGAGGTTCCACCACGCGCCCCCAGACTGGGACTCGAGAAAGATTCAACCACGCACCCCCAGCCTCGGACTCGGGAGAGGTTCCACCACGCGCCCCCAGCCTCGGACTCGGGAGAGGTTCCACCACGCGCCCCCAGCCTCGGACTCGGGAGAGGTTCCATCACGCGCCCCCAGCCTCGGACTCGGGAGAGGTTCCACCACGCGCCCCAGCCTTGGACTCGGGAGAGGTTCCACCACGCGCCCCCAGCCTCGGACTCGGGAGAGGTTCCACCACGCGCTCCCAGCCTCGGACTCGGGAGAGGTTCCACCACGCGCCCCCAGACTGGGACTCGAGAAAGATTCAACCACGCGCCCCCAGCCTCGGACTCGGGAGAGGTTCCACCACGCGCCCCCAGCCTCGGACTCGGGAGAGGTTCCACCACGCGCCCCCAGCCTCGGACTCGGGAGAGGTTCCACCACGCGCCCCCAGCCTCGGACTCGGGAGAGGTTCCAGCACGCGCCCCCAGCCTCGGACTCGAGAAAGATTCAAGCACGCGCCCCCAGCCTCGGACTCGGGGGAGGTTCCACCACGCGCCCCCAGCCTCGGACTCGGGAGAGGTTCCATCACACACCCCCAGCCTCGGACTCGGGAGAGGTTCCACCACGCGCCCCCAGCCTCGGACTCGGGAGAGGTTCCACCACGCGCCCCCAGACTGGGACTCGAGAAAGATTGCACCACGCGCCCCCAGCCTTGGACTCGGGAGAGATTCCACCACGCGCCCCCAGCCTCGGACTCGGGAGAAGTTCCAGCACGCGCCCCCAGCCTCGGACTCGAGAAAGATTCCAGCACGCGCCCCCAGCCTCGGACTCGGGAGAGGTTCCAGCGCGCGCCCCCAGCCTCGGACTCGAGAAAGATTCCAGCACGCGCCCCCAGCCTCGGACTCGGGAGAGGTTCCACCACGCGCCCCCAGACTGGGACTCGAGAAAGATTCCACCACGCGCCCCCAGCCTCGGACTCGGGAGAGGTTCCACCACGCGCCCCCAGCCTCGGACTCGGGAGAGGTTCCACCACGCGCCCCCAGCCTCGGACTCGGGAGAGGTTCCAGCACGCGCCCCCAGCCTCGGACTCGAGAAAGATTCCAACACGCGCCCCAAGCCTCGGACTCGGGAGAGGTTCCACCACGCGCCCCCAGCCTAGGACTCGGGAGAGGTTCCACCACGCGCCCCCAGCCTAAGACTCGAGAAAGATTCCACCACGCGCCCCCAGCCTCGGACTCGGGAGAGGTTCCATCACGCGCCCCCAGCCTCGGACTCGGGAGAGGTTCCACCACGCGCCCCCAGCCTCGGACTCGGGAGAGGTTCCACCACGCGCTCCCAGCCTCGGACTCGGGAGAGGTTCCAACACGCGCCCCCAGCCTCGGACTCGAGAAAGATTCCAGCACGCGCCCCCAGCCTCGGACTCGGGAGAGGTTCCACCACGCGCCCCCAGACTGGGACTCGAGAAAGATTCCACCACGCGCCCCCAGCCTCGGACTCGGGAGAGGTTTCACCACGCGCCCCCAGCCTAGGACTCGGGAGAGGTTCCACCACGCGCCCCAGCCTAGGACTCGAGAAAGATTCCACCACGCGCCCCCAGCCTCGGACTCGGGAGAGATTTCACCACGCGCCCCCAGCCTCGGACTCGGGAAAGATTCCAGCACGCGCCCCCAGCCCTGGACTCGGGAGAGATTCCAGCATGCGTCCCCAGCCTCGGACTCCCTGGGACTCGGGAAATTCCACCACGCGCCCCCAGCCTCGGACTCTGGAGAGTTTCCGTCCTGCCGGGGCTAACGAGCCGTGAGCCGCGTGGACGGCTCACTGGACGGGACGCTGGACGGGGCGCTGGACGGCTCACTGGACGGGACGCTGGACGAGGCGCTGGACGGGGCGCTGGACGGCTCACTGGACGGGACGCTGGACGGGGCGCTGGACGGGGCGCTGGACGGAGCGCTGGACGAGGCGCTGGACGGGGCGCTGGACGGCTCACTGGACGGGGCGCTGGACGGGGTGCTGGACGGCTCACTGGACGGGGCGCTGGACGGGGTGCTGGATGGGATGCTGGACGAGGCGCTGGACGGGGCGCTGGACGGTGTGCTGGACGGGGCGCTGGACGGGGTGCTGGATGGGATGCTGGACGGGGCGCTGGACGAGGCGCTGGACGGCTCACTGGATGGGATGCTGGACGGGGCGCTGGACGGGGCGCTGGACGGGGCGCTGGACGGCTCACTGGATGGGGCGCTGGACGGCTCACTGGACGGGGCGCTGGACGGGGCGCTGGACGGGGCGCTGGACGAGGCGCTGGACGGCTCACTGGACGGGGCGCTGGATGGGATGCTGGACGGGGCGCTGAGTGGGATGCTGGACGCCTCGCTGGACGGCTCACTGGATGCGGCGCTGGACGGGGCGCTGGATGGTATGCTATACGGGGCGCTGGACGGGGCGCTGGACGGGGCGCTGGACGGGGAGCTGGACGAGGCGCTGGACGGGGCGCTGGACGGGGTGCTGGACGAGGCGCTGGACGGGGTGCTGGACGGGGTGCTGGACGAGGCGCTGGACGGGGCGCTGGACGGGGTGCTGGACGAGGCGCTGGACGGGGTGCTGGACGGGGTGCTGGACGAGGCGCTGGACGGGGCGCTGGGCGGGGTGCTGGATGGGATGCTGGACGGGGCGCTGGATGGGGCGCTGGACGGGGCGCTGGACGGGCGCTGGACGGGGTGCTGGATGGGATGCTGGACGGGGCGCTGGATGGGGCGCTGGACGGGGCGCTGGACGGGCGCTGGACGGGGCCCTGGATGGGATGCTGGACGGGGCGCTGGATGGGGCGCTGGACGGGGCGCTGGGCGGGGCGCTGGATGGGATGCTGGACGGGCGCTGGACGGGGCGCCGGACGGGGTACTGGACGGGGCGCTGGGCGGGGCGCTGGATGGGATGCTGGACGGGGCGCTGGACGGGGCGCTGGATGGGATGCTGGACGGGGCGCTGGACGGGGCGCTGGACGGGCGCTGGACGGGGCGCTGAGTGGGATGCTGGACGCCTCGCTGGACGGCTCACTGGATGGGGCGCTGGATGGGGCGCTGGATGGGGCGCTGGACGGGGCGCTGAGTGGGATGCTGGACGGGGCGCTGAGTGCTCGGCGACAGCGATGGGCATAGACGGACGTACATGGATACGGGAAGGGACGAGGAATACGGACAGACGCGGTCAGCGGCGGACAGCGGTGGACACGGACGGACACGGACGGACACGGACGGACACTCTCGGACACTCTCGGACACGGAAGGACACTGGCGGGACGGACACAGGACATAGACGGACAATGGCAGACACGGGCGGGGAGGGGCCGGGGGTGGGACGGACACAGAGCATTAGGATGGCATATACGGACACAGGCGGACACGGGGTGAAACGGACACAGGACACTAGAAGGACACAGACGGACACGCGGGAACGAGCGGGCACCGGACACCGATACGGCGGCGTCGGTTTGTGTCAGCTGGCGACGTCCGCCGCGCGCTCCAGTGGTGATTTCCGGGCAGCCGAGCTACACCGCCGGCCGGACCGTCACCGACGAGCAAGCCAAGGCGTCAGTACTAACCCAAGAACGAGGACCGACGCCACATCAGACAGCGGCGGCCACACAGATGGCAGGACGAAAAACGGCCAGCAGAGGGCTTTCTAATGACCGGGACACGGCTTTCTTTTGTGGTCTCCGCCCTTCATGTGGGTCGTTATGGGAGAGGAGGCTTGTTTTTACTGTGCCGGTCTCGTAATGGACGACAGGCACACAGGGCCCACTGGGCGGCGAAGGGCGACCGTAAGCCAGACACCGGCTGCACAGGAGCGGCGGTGGCGGCGGCGGAGGGCAGCTGGACACTGGCGGAGGGCAGCTGGACACTGGCGGAGGGCAGCTGGACTCTGGCGGAGGGCAGCTGGACTCTGGTGGAGGGCAGCTGGACTCTGGTGGAGGGCAGCTGGACACTGGCGGAGGGCAGCTGGACTCTGGCGGGGGGCAGCTGGACTCTGGTGGAGGGCAGCTGGACTCTGGTGGAGGGCAGCTGGACACTGGAGGAGGGCAGCTGGACTCTGGTGGAGGGCAGCTGGACTCTGGCGGAGGGCAGCTGGACTCTGGTGGAGGGCAGCTGGACTCTGGTGGAGGGCAGCTGGACACTGGCGGAGGGCAGCTGGACTCTGGTGGAGGGCGGCTGGACTCTGGTGGAGGGCAGCTGGACTCTGGCGGAGGGCAGCTGGACTCTGGCGGAGGGCAGCTGGACACTGGCGGAGGGCAGCTGGACTTTGGTGGAGGGCAACTGGACTCTGGCGGAGGGCAGCTGGACACTGGCGGAGGGCAGCTGGACACTGGTGGAGGGCAGCTGGACTCTGGCGGAGGGCAGCTGGACTCTGGTGGAGGGCAGCTGGACTCTGGTGGAGGGCAGCTGGACTCTGGTGGAGGGCAGCTGGACTCTGGCGGAGGGCAGCTGGACACTGGCGGAGGGCAGCTGGACACTGGCGGAGGGCAGCTGGACTCTGGCGGAGGGCAACTGGACTCTGGTGGAGGGCAGCTGGACTCTGGTGGAGGGCAACTGGACTCTGGTGGAGGGCAGCTGGACTCTGGTAGAGGGCAGCTGGACTCTGGTGGAGGGCAGCTGGACTCTGGTGGAGGGCAGCTGGACTCTGGTGGAGGGCAGCTGGACACTGGCGGAGGGCAGCTGGACACTGGCGGAGGGCAGCTGGACACCGGCGGAGGGCAGCTGGACACCGGCGGAGGGCAGCTGGACACTGGTGGAGGGCAGCTGGACACTGGACAGGACGCGAGCCGATCCATCCTCACTCGGGGACCCAGACCCGGCGGCCGGCCAGCCGTCGGCCATTAGACGCGGCTGCCAAGGACGCGCGGCCGACGCAGCCATTCATCACCCAATACCCGACATCGTCAGCGGCTCCGGACAATGTGCTCCCGGCCTTCCCGGCGTGTAAAAACGGCCCAGAATGGCGCGTCGATATCACTCGGGGAGAATCCTTGTAAAACAAACGGAGGCTGGCGATGCAGAGACGGTTTCGAGGAAATGCGAGATGACTATTATGAGATTCTCACCCGGAGGGGGGAACAGATGTGTTTTGCTCAGGTGACGAGGAGCGCGCTTTCAGTCCCAGCGCTGGGTGGCGTATTATTACGCCGTTCTTGGTAAATCCCTCCGATGCAGCTCCAAGGGCACATTGTATTCCTCATGTCATTTATATACTAGCTTTGCTTATTACTGTCCAACGGTGAAAGTGGAGACGCGTGAATCCCTTTACGCACACGGCAGTTATCAGGACTAGGTAGAAAATGGGAATATACGTCTGGATGATTTTCTATTAGCCATGGAAAAGAAGTCGTAGTCGTCAGGAAGTTCCTGCAGTTATGCTGGTAGTTTAGCTCATGTCTAACTTCATTAAAAAAGCTCACGTGAAACATAGCACGATGCAATGATACCAACTATGCATTGACAGTTCTCGTTCCTGAAGCATCGTTTGGTTTCCTACTGCTCGAATCCTTCTTCGCATATGGCGGCGAGCGTATTACGTATAGCAACACTCCAATGGCGAACACAGTTACGAGTAAGGCGGTCAACTTACATCGTTGCCAACCTTGGACTTGAACGACTGGGACTGACCTCCAAGTAGGCCCTTCCTGTCCTCCTACTCGCCGGGACTGACCTCCGAGTAGGCCCTTCCTGTCCCTCCTACTCGCCGGGACTGACCTCCAAGTAGGCCCTTCCTGTCCTCCTACTCGCCGGGACTGACCTCCAAGTAGGCCCTTCCTGTCCTCCTACTCGCCGGGACTGACCTCCGAGTGGGCCCTTCCTGTCCCTCCTACTCGCCGGGACTGACCTCCAAGTAGGCCCTTCCTGTCCTACTCGCCGGGACTGACCTCCAAGTGGGCCCTTCCTGTCCTACTCGCCGGGACTGACCTCCGAGTAGGACTTTCCTGTCCTCCTACTCGCCGGGACTGACCTCCGAGTGGGCCCTTCCTGTCCCTCCTACTCGCCGGGACTGACCTCCAAGTAGGCCCTTCCTGTCCTACTCGCCGGGACTGACCTCCAAGTAGGCCCTTCCTGTCCTACTCGCCGGGACTGACCTCCGAGTAGGACTTTCCTGTCCCTCCTACTCGCCGGGACTGACCTCCGAGTAGGCCCTTCCTGTCCTACTCGCCGGGACTGACCTCCGAGTGGGCCCTTCCTGTCCTACTCGCCGGGACTGACCTCCAAGTAGGCCCTTCCTGTCCTACTCGCCGGGACTGACCTCCGAGTGGGCCCTTCCTGTCCCTCCTACTCGCCGGGACTGACCTCCGAGTGGGCCCTTCCTGTCCTACTCGCCGGCACTGACCCCCGAGTGGGCCCTTCCTGTCCTACTCGACGGGACTGACCTCCGAGTAGGCCCTTCCTGTCCTCCTACTCGCCGGGACTGACCTCCGAGTAGGCCCTTTCTGTCCCTCCTACTCGCCGGGACTGACCTCCGAGTAGGCCCTTCCTGTCCTACTCGCCGGGACTGACCTCCGAGTGGGCCCTTCCTGTCCTCCTACTCGCCGGGACTGACCTCCGAGTAGGCCCTTCCTGTCCCTCCTACTCGCCGGGACTGACCTCCGAGTAGGCCCTTCCTGTCCTACTCGCCGGGACTGACCTCCGAGTGGGCCCTTCCTGTCCTCCTACTCGCCCGGACTGACCTCCGAGTAGGCATTCCCTGTCCCTCTCACCTTGCCCACCAAGACTAACCTCCGGGTAGGCCCACTCGGGGCTGAAGTCGGTGATGTTGGCCGTTCCCTCTCGGTACTCCATGTTGACACAGGACTTATCCATCTCGCTCTTCACCGAGCCCGTCTCCAGCGGCTCAGACACCCGAGCCACCGAGCCGGCCGGGGACGGCTGCTGCTGACGCGGCGGCGGCGGTGGCGGCGGATCGTCAGGGGCACAGAACCGTTGCGGAGGAACCTCCTGCTGCTGTTGCTGCTGCGGGCGCGGCGACTGGTGCCGGCTGGGATGTCGCGACCCCTGCTGCTGCTGCTGCTGTTGTTGTTGTTGTTGCTGCTGCTGTTGTTGTTGTTGTTGTTGTTTCTTCTGCTGCTGCTGCTGCTGCTGCTGCTGCTGCTGCTGCTGCTGCTGCTGCTGTTGTTGTTGTTGTTGTTGTTGTTGTTGTTGTTGTTGTTGTTGTTGTTGTTGTTGTTGTTGTTGCTGCTGCTGCTGCTGTTGTTGTTGTTGTTGTTGTTGTTGTTGTTGTTGTTGCTGCTGCTGCTGCTGCTGCTGCTGCTGCTGCTGCTGCTGCTGCTGCTGCTGCTGCTGCTGCTGCTGCTGCTGCTGCTGCTGCTGCTGCTGCTGCTGCTGCTGCTGCTGCTGCTGCTGCGGCTCCAGCTTCAGCGGAACAGGTGTGGAAACCGCTGCCGTGACAGTGGCCGGCACCTGCCCGGCCGCCGCCTGCTTGGGCGGGGGCGGGGGCGGGGGCGGGGGCGGCTCGCCGACGGACGGCGGCGTCTCGGCGGCTCCTGTCACCGACGGCACGGCCGGCTGATCTCTCTCCGCCCGGTGCAGCTTGCTGTCGGGCGGACTGGAGGACGACTCGGAGGAGGCGTGGCCCACCTCGAGCCCGTCGAAGTCAAAGTCGTCCAAGCAGTGGAGGGCGTCGAGCAAGGCGGCCTGGTCGTGCCGCTCGCCGGCCTCCAGGTGCGCCATGTCCATGTCGGACGGCATGCTGGCAGACAGCGTGCGCTGGATGTCGTCCAGAGACAGGTCGAACGTCGCTCTGGGGAAGGCAGCGGTCGGAGGGTCAGAGGTCAGAGGTCAGAGGTCAGAGGTCAGCGGTCAGCGGTCAGAGGTCAGAGGTCAGAGGTCAGAGGTCAGAGGTCAGAGGTCAGAGGTCAGAGGTCAGAGGTCAGAGGTCAGAGGTCAGAGGTCAGAGATCAGAGGTCAGAGGTCAGGATCAGAGGTCAGGGGTCACAGGTCAGAGATCAGGGGCAGAGATAGTTCAAAGGTCACGCTTCAGAAGTCAGAGGTCAGAGGTCAGGGGTCAGATATCAAAAGCAAGAAATACGGCACACGATTGGTGTGGGACCGGCAGGGATGTGGTATGGGAACCCACAGCTAACCTCAACCTAAGCATACATCTGGTCAGTAGTGACCATAAATCAGCTGGCAGTGGCCTGGCATAAAGGGTACGACGCAAATCTGAGGTAGAATGGAATATGGATGATTCTCCGCGCCGGCTCAATTTAGCGCGCCTATGGAGAATAATGACGGCACGGCAGGTTCATTCAAGCAAGAAATCAGTCAGCGTCACCTCGAGCCAGCTGTGGCTGCCAGCTGGCCTGTAACTATATCTGTACGGCCCAAGTGAGGACAAAAGCAGCACGCAAGGCGCGAGAAGGGCATTAACTCTCGCCCGGGTGGGGGGGGGGGGGGGGGGGGGGGGGGGGTGGATGCCACCCCCTCATTTTTTTTCTGGAATAACTCGCATAGTTTCCAACCGATTTCGATGCAACTTTCAGTACCCTACTTTTGAAACCATTTCCCACATACTGGAAAATTTTGAATTTCTAACCCACATGATCCGTGACCTATGACCTGTTTCTCAAGGTCATGTCAGGCGCAACTGGCGTCCCGCAGTATCGATGCTTGTAACCTCTGCAGTTTTCGAGTGTTTGTTGTTCAGGAGCATATGTACATGTGTTTTGAGGTGACAGTTGTGATTTCCACTGAGATTGTGACCTCGATAGACCTTTTCATAGGTCAACTGAGGTCATTGACATCCGATGACTTCCAGTGACTTTTTGGGGCTTCTGGCGGTTTCTAGGACATTTTGTGACGCTGATTTCAAATGTGGGATCCATTTTACATAATTATACGTTCCACTGGGGTCATGCGCTTCCACAGGCCAACCGAGGCCACTGACCTCAGATGACATGAAATGACCTTTTTGGAATTTGGCAGTTTGTAGGACATTTTGTGACGCTGATTACGAATTTGGCACCCATTAGGCATTATGGTATGCTCATTCATGATTCTAGCTCGATAAAATTCAATTTATACGCATTTTCAATTTTGATGACATTTGGGTCATTGACATGACCTCAGAGGTCATATAATGAACCAATACTTTTAATCGGGTATCAGCGGCTTCCTCTCGTCACAAGCAACACGCTCGTCTTTGAATCGAAGCTCTAGCTCAATTAGGGGCGAAACGCTAAGGGGGGGTGCTCGTGCCCCCCCCCCCCTACCCGAACACGTAGTGATTTTGCCCTACCCGGGCGAGGGTTAACCCTCGCCCTACGGGAGCTTTTTTCCCCTTCACCCTTTTTTTCTTTGAGCTTTTTTCGGGGGGGGGGGGTCCTAAAAATACCCCCCCTGTTAACTTCCAAACCAAGCAACATAGAGGAACGCGGTAAGAACCAACATGTGGCCTGTCATGTTTGGAATCTAACGGTATGCAATTTTTAGGTTTCGGGTCAACCAGTGACCTTCCAGGTCAAGTGAATGACCTCGATCGACCACGTCCAGAACAGCGATTTTGCTCTGTCGGAAAACCTAAAAATGAGAAATTGATAAATGTAAATAAAAAGGCATGTTCCTAGACCAGTATTGCCTCAGAATTACAGAAAAGGTAATTATTTATTCGTATCTGGCCAAAAAAGGTCAAAAAAAGTTATTACAAAAATTACGTGATAAATTTCTTACACTTAGGGAGCCATCACTCAGTCAAAAATTGAGATATTTCTTTGAAATTTGGTTTGAGTATTGTCCATACTCAGTTCTCTCACATATATTCAGTTTTTTTTAACATCTTCGAAAATTTTGATTTTGTGGTGATTTTTTCCCAAAAAATATCAGTTTTTGTTCATTTTGGGGGTCAAAAACCCAAAATTTCGAAAATCCGAGATCGCCATTTTAAAGAAAATCCCATTTTATATCTTTGCTTAATTGCGTTTCCAATTTGCTTCAAAACTCTGTTTTCTCCGATTTGTCAAACATTGATCGTTTTTCCACCAACATGACGTCTTCAAAACATCATTATTTCTCAAAATTATTCTAAAAAAATGTCAATGAAATACCGAATGAACCATCAGTACGGTTCGTGACAATGTGAAGGAAAATCAGTTCTTACCTTATAATTTGTACGTAGGAACGCAATTTTTAGTTGTAACTACCAGCTTTATTGTTCCCATTTAAAACTATAACAGGTAGATTACATGAAAAACAATAACTTCTTCGGAAATCTTCTATGGCATATTGTTGAAACGACGCTATATTCGATAGGCACATGCCAGATGATTCGCTCATCGCTGTTTGAGATACATATCCTAGTTATTCGTGTTACAAAGAAAGCTATTTCATACTAATTATAAGAAGTGGCAGTCACCTGTCCGTCTGTCCGTTCAGAGTCATCCGATGGGCTGACTTTTAATTGCTCCGACTCCGCGCGCCTCGCAGCCAAAACCGCGAAATTCGGAATGTTAGTGGGGATGTATAGGGTCGTCCTATCGTAGGCAAATATGTGTCCGAACCATGATCACAATAGACTGCAATTATAATTATTCTTAATATGCCGTGAATATCAGAACTTATATGCGCCACCCGGCTGCCACTGGACTGGCTTTTTGCTTTCGCGAGACACTGGCTCGGTCGTCATGGGGGTCAGGGCCAGGGGTTCGATAGATATTTAGGATGTCGGTGGTGCGATACAAGGCAACGTCACTGGCGTGTTTTTCTATCTTCTTCATAAGCTCAGCGCATCTCACTGCTATGCATGCTGGCCGACCCGGGCTGCTCGTATCTGTACCAGGAGGACGGATCGCCCCGGAACCGGTGACTGCCGCTGGCTCGTTGTGCGGGGTAGTCGTTTGTGGACGGCTGGCCGAAACGGATGCGGATGAAGTAGCTCATGTGCTTGGAGTAATGGATGAAGTAGTTATCCGAAAACTACCTCGGTACTTTGAACGCATTTGGGCAGAACTTGAACGAAATGGCTTGCATATTTTATTTGATAAATTTAGTCCGCAGCTTTTGAATGGACATATTTCCTAGGTCAGGACCCGGCATAAACAGTTTGATTACCGAGCGGAGCGAGGTCTTCCGTCAACTAGGGGGAACATATATGTATGAGCAGCCCGCCGACCGTAGCCATGGTTTTCAGAAGCTTATTTCTTTGCAGCTATTCGGTCGAAGTGACTGAAAAGTTGCACACATAAACGTTCATGTCGTAAAACTTCCGCCGGTGTTTCCTTTCAGCAAGCACAAAGTGTGTCTACACAAGAAATAGGGCACATTAACGCCATAATATGCCCGTTTTTCTGCTACCGAAATTCCATAAAATTCCTGTCAACTTCCCTCAAGAAAAGTAAAATATCGTCATGATCCCTTCCATTCTTCAATTGCACTGATACTTTTTCGAAATGCTTGTATGATATTGAAACCTGCAATATTTCCAAACAAAGTATGGATTTATGTCTCCAAAACTGTGGGGGGACGGTGTCTCCCCCGCCCCCCCCCCCCTACGGCGACGCCCTTGACATTAAGCAACTTATATCAGCCATTATAATTTATTAAAACTTTTGATCGGGCCTAACACTTATAGCATAAGGCCTAGCGGCAGTGGCACACTCGATGAGATGCTTTACACATACCATTCGTTGAAACTACCCCGTCTGGAAACAACTCTGACAGGACGTCTGACAGACAGGACACGACACGACAGAGACAGGACGTCTGACAGGACACGACAGGACACGACACGACAGAGACAGGACGTCTGACAGGACACGACAGGACACGACAGGACACGACAGGACACGACAGGACACGACACGACACGACACGACAGGACAGGACAGGACAGAGACAGGACAGGACAGGACAGGACAGGACACGACACGACAGAGACAGGACACGACACGACAGAGACAGGACACGACACGACAGGACACGACAGGACACGACACGACAGGACACGACACGACAGGACAGGACAGGACAGGACACGACAGGACACGACAGGACACGACAGGACAGGACACGACACGACAGGACACGACAGGAAACGACACGACAGGACACGACACGACACGACAGAGACACGACACGACACGACAGAGACACGACACGACAGAGACAGGACACGACACGACACGACACGACAGAGACAGGACACGACACGACAGGACAGGACGTCTGACAGACAGGACACGACACGACAGAGACAGGACAGGACACGACACGACAGAGACAGGACAGGACGTCTGACAAGACAGGACAGGACACGACACGACACGACAGAGACAGGACACGACACGACAGAGACAGGACACGACACGACACGACAGGACAGGACGTCTGACAGACAGGACACGACACGACAGAGACAGGACAGGACACGACACGACAGAGACAGGACAGGACGTCTGACAAGACAGGACAGGACAGGACGTCTGACAGGACACGACAGGACACCTGTCATGGGGGGTGAAGGCATCGGGGCCGAAGCATGCCGCTCAGCCTTTACGAAGTTCACCCAGCTACCAGCTAGGGTACCTAGCTAACTATCTGAACAGTAAACGCTCAGTGCCCCACAGTTGTAGACGCGTGGTGGAGGCCGAGACGACGCCACTCACTTGAACAGATCCTGGTCTGTGGAAGGCGACCAGGGCTGACTGTCGGGCGGCGGGGGCGGCGGCGGCGGCGGCGGCGGCGGCGGCGGCGGCGGCGGCGGGGGCGGCGTGTCCTCCACGGGCGGCAGCGGCGACTCGGCCGGCTCCGACTCGGCCGCGCCCGCCCCCGCCCCGCCGCCGCCGCTGGGCAGCAGGAGGTAGCCGGTGCCTCCCTGGAGCGCCTGGAGGTTGAGTACCAGGGGCGGCCCGGTGGCTGTGGCGGGGGCGGGGGCGGGGGCGGGGGCGGGCTCGGCGACCAGTGGCAGCCGGCTGGCAGACACCGTCACGGTGGCCACTGCTCCAGAGGTGGTCACTCGCCGCAGCTGCACAACAGAGGAGTCATGTCAGCCAGTCAGACGCACCGATGTAGCGCACAGACGCCCTCGCGCGATCCAGACACAAATATTCCACACTTTTCACCAGTTTGTCAGAGTTTCCACATATATTTCATTGTCTATAAGAGCTGATGCAATGTGCGTGATTTTAAAAGCTAATCAACGAAACTTAACAGTAGCATAACAGCAACTGCAGCAAAGCTAAGCCGATCAGATCCCATTAAGTGTACTATATAAACCAGTGTGTATGAAAACAATCGCAGACAATGGTGTGTAGCGAAATGAAGGATGGTAAGAGGGCATATCTCACCGGATTGGAGCAGTGGACTCCGCCGGCACAGCTGCCCTCTGCGCAGCCGCACTGCAGCTGTGCCACCGCCTGGGTGCACCGCACCTGGCGCTGCCGCTCCAGCAGCTGGTCCACTATCAGGTCCACCGTGCTGGATACCTGGGGTCAGGTCAGGTCAGGTCAGGTCAGCAGCTGGTCAACAATGAGGTCCACTGTGCTGGATACCTGGGGTCAGGTCAAGTCAGGTCAGGTCAGCAGCTGGTCAACAATGAGGTCCACCCTGCTGGATACCTGGGGTCAGGTCAAGTCAGGTTAGCAGCTGGTCCGCAGTGCTGGATACCTGGGGTCAGGTCAGGTCAGTAGCTGGTCCACTATCAGGTCCACTGTGCTGGATACCTGGGGTCAGGTCAAGTCAGGTCAGGTCAGCAGCTGGTCAACAATGAGGTCCACCCTGCTGGATACCTGGGGTCAGGTCAAGTCAGGTTAGCAGCTGGTCCGCAGTGCTGGATACCTGGGGTCAGGTCAGGTCAGCAGCTGGTCCACTATCAGGTCCACTGTGCTGGATACCTGGGGTCTGGTCAGGTCAGGTCCAGGTCCAGCAGCTGGTCAACAATGAGGTCCACCCTGCTGGATACCTGGGGTCAGGGTCAGGTCAGGTTAGCAGCTGCGTCCGCAGTGCTGGAACCTGGGGTCAGGTTCAGGTCAGCAAGCTGGTCCACTATCAGGTCCACTGTGCTGGATACCTGGGGTGGTCAGGTCAGGTCAGGTCAGCGTTCAGCAGCTGGTCAACAATGAGGTCCACCCTGCTGGATACCTGGGGTCAGGGTCAAGTCAGGGGTTAGCAGCTGGTCCGCAGTGCTGGATACCTGGGTCAGGTCAGGTCAGCAGCTGGTCCATTATCAGGTTCACAGTGCTGGGTACCTGGGGTCAGGTCAGGTCAAGTCAGGGTCAGGTCAGCAGCTGGTCCACGCATCAGGTCCACCGTGCTGGATACCTGGGGTCAGGTCAGGTCAGGTCAGGTCAGCAGCTGGTCCACTATCAGGTCCACAGTGCTGGGTACCTGGGGGTCAGGTCGGTCAGGTCCAGGTCAGGTCAGGTCAGGTCAGGTTAGAGTTCAGCAGACTTAAAATCACCATCCACCGTGCTGGATACCTGGGGTCAGGGTCAGATCAGGTCAGGTCAGCAGGCTTAAAATCACCTCCACCGTGCTGGATACCTGGGGCCAGGTCAGGTGCGGGTATTTTTTATTTGATAAAAATGGCGCGCCAGTAGCAGCAGACCGTACATCAGCGGCGAGAAGAGCCGCACATAAGATTAGTGCTTGAACATAAGGGTAGCTTCGGCTTCGCCACTAAATTTTAACTGCATTCCCGAGCGGTCTGAGCTGTGAAAGCTGACGATGGAGCCAGAAACTCTGAGAAAGAACCTACTTCAGGAGAACAGATTATGTTTACAGGGGGCGACTGATCGAAGAAACTAAAATCAACATATCAAAAGTATGCATCTACCTTGGTTTCATGTGACAGTTCGCACTTCGCTCTTCCAAAGAAATTGCTTATTTTCGGATCAGGCAGATAAAAAATGAGCCAAGAGCGCCCTCTATGTCCGTACAACGACAAAGGGCCTCTTTTAAAACTAAAAACACTGGGTACGCTCCGGCTTCTTTGAAGCTTGTAAGTAAACACCCGTAGTCGGTACGTAGTCGATACAGCACGCTCATAACCGTATGGGCAACACCCATCCATAGGCCGAACTGCTGCGCTACACGGAGAACATGCGATCGACCCGGTACCAAGTGGTGATTAGGTCACGCCGAACGATTGCCGACACCCTAACGGCTAACCACCTCCACCTGAACAGAACAGTAGGCCTGTGAGTCGGTAAACAGCGGCGGACAGTCATTTCTCACAGCGACCCGTCAGTCCTCACAGCGACCTGTCAGTCCTCACAGTGACCTGTCAGTCCCTCACAGCGACCCGTCAGTCCTCACAGTGACCTGTCAGTCCTCACAGTGACCTGCAGTCCTCACAGCGACCTGTCAGTCCTCACAGTGACCTGCCAGTCCTCACAGTGACCTGTTAGTCCTCACAGCGACCCGTCAGTCCTCACAGCGACCCGTCAGTCCTCACAGCGACCTGCCAGTCCTCACAGCGACCCGTCAGTCCTCACAGTGACCCTGTCAGTCCTCACAGCGACCTGCAGTCCTCACAGTGACCCGTCAGTCCTCACAGTGACCTGCCAGTCCTCACAATGACCTGTCAGTCCTCACAGCGACCTGTCAGTCCTCACAGCGACCCGTCAGTCCTCACAGTGACCTGTCAGTCCTCACAGCGACCCGTCAGTCCTCAGAGGTATGTCAGTCCTCACAGCGGCTTGGTCAGTCCCTCACAGTGACCTGTCAGTCCTCACAGTGACCTGTCACTGTCAGTCCTCACAGTGACCCGTCAGTCCTCACAGCGACCTGCCAGTCCTCACAGCGACCCGTCAGTCCTCACAGTGACCTGTCAGTCCTCACAGTGACATGTCAGTCCTCACAGCGACCTGTCAGTCCTCACAGCGACCCTGCCAAGTCCTCACAGCGACCCGTCAGTCCTCACAGTGACCTGCCAGTCCTCACAGCGACCCGTCAGTCCTCAGAGGTATGCCAGTCCTCACAGCGGCGTTGTCAGTCCTCATAGCGTCATGTCAGTCCTCGACTCCTCACAGCGCGATAGTGAGCAGCGGGGGCCGTGTTTTGGGATTGGTCGGGTGGAATGGGAGAACTGAATAGGAGACATCACTCGATCGGAGACTGGGACAAGGACACGGCCGGCTATATCGTGCCGGGTCCGAGGCAGGTCTCCAGACAAGAATAGCAGAGTTACACCCATTCCTGACACCGCCCGCCCCGGCTGCCGCCCCGCCAGCTGCCCCCTCGCCACCGGATTACAGACAGAACCCAACGGGCACAAAGCGGACAGCATCGACTAAACCGGACGCGGCGCGACACGACACGCCACGCGACATGCGGCGGCATCGAGCGAACTCGACGAGCCCCCGAGTCGGGACCCTGGGACTCGGGTCTCTCCGGACTGCGAGGCAGCGAAACCGGCGGCGCAGGCCGCCCGCGGGCCGGCGGAACAACGGCGAACGCTGTCCAATGGTAGTTAAACACGAGGGTCTGACATCCGAATGACAATGTTGCATACCATCAGCGTGTACCACAACACAGCAGAATGACGAGACTGCGCTGCACATGGTGTGTACTGCCGAATGAACGAGACTGCGCTGCACATGGTGTGTACTGCCGAATGACGAGACTGCGCTGCACATGTGTGTTACTGCCGAATGACGAGACTGCGCTGCACATGGTGTGTACTGCCGAATGACGAGACTGCGCTGCACATGGTGTGTACTGCCGAATGACGAGACTAGCTCTGCACATGGGTGTGTACTGGGCGTGGTGAGCGAGTTTGTGTCATTAGGTTTGACAGAGCGGAGCAGAGGGCGCAGGACGTTGTCACGTTGATCACCTCCTCGGAGCGGCGTGAAAGCAGAGTGAGTTTCAGCTGCTGCCGTGGGTGGACGTTCCGTTGGAAATCTTCTGCACGATACAGCAGGAGGATATGAGCCACGGCATCATATCATCCTGGGCCAGTGACCAGTGAGTCGGGTAGGTATTCCCAAGCAGTGAATTACTGAGCGCTGTATTCACAAGCAGTGAATTACTGAGCGCTGTATTCCCAAGCAGTGAATTACTGAGCGCTTGTATTCCCAAGCAGTGAATTACTGAGCGGTGGATTCCCAAGCAGTGAATTACTGAGCGCTGTATTCCCAAGCAGTGAATTACTGAGCGCTGTATCCCAAGCAGTGAATTTACTGAGCGCTGTATTCCCAAGCAGTGAATTTACTGAGCGCTGTATTCCCAAGCAGTGAATTACTGAGCGGTGGATTCCCAAGCAGTGAATTACTGAACGCTGTATTCCCAAGCAGTGAATTACTGAGCGGTGGATTCCCAAGCAGTGAATTACTGAGCGCTGTATTCCCAATCAGTGAATTACTGAGCGGTGGATTCCCCAAGCAGTGAATTACTGAGCGCTGTATTCCCAAGCGGTGAATTACTGAGCGGTGGATTCCCCAAGCAGTGAATTACTGAGCGCTGTATTCCCAAGCAGTGAATTACTGAGCGCTGTATTCCCAAGCAGTGAATTACTGAGCGCCTGCTATTCCCAAGCAGTGAATTACTGAGCGCTGTATTCCCAAGCGGTGAATTACTGAGCGCTGTATTCCCAAGCAGTGAATTAACTGAGCGGATGGATTCCAAGCGGTTGGGGGTGGGTCCGAGAGAAAAACGTCACACAAAGGGCCGACAGAGCTTCGCCGGACGTAGTCCAGTCCGTCACTGACATGGATGCGAGATTTGGATATACGAAACTTATAGAGAACGAAGATGACGTGGAAACTGATCTTTAGGCAGGTTGTATACTATAATATGGAAAACAATTGAAAGATATCACACCTGACGATGTTCAAATGCTCTACATGAAAACATTCGTCTGTTACAGCACATCATTAATGCACAATTTAAACGATTGTAGTTGGCGAACAGGCTAGGGTTTGACCATGCCATAAAGAAATAACCACACTACAATGCGCTATATATTTGAAAAGTATCAAGGAGCCCCCATGTTGTGCATTTGTAGGTATATACCATATACCTATGTTGTTTCTGACTAACGGGTGCGCTTGCCAGGTACGTAGCCAGGATTTCGTCCAGGGGGGGGGGGGCGGCGCATCGAAAGGGCCCCTTCCCGAGCGTTTGAAAGGGCCCCCTTCCCAAGCGTTGAAAAGCTCCCCAAAACAAAAACAAAAACGCATGAAAAGGCACGTTACAAGGCTGGAAAAATGCAGTATGGCAGGTATGGCAATGTGCCATACCAACGTTTAGGAGCTTGGATGGAGTTAGCAAACTGCCACATCAACTTTGGAACCAGCGACACGGAATTTGGCGCGAAATTTTTAGTGTTATGCCCTGGGTTGCTTTCTCATCAATGCGTCGCATTGCGCATGGTGCGGACCTCTAAAATTGCTACATTGTGCGTGTTAAAAGGGTGCGGGGGCAAAAAGTGGGCTAAAGTGTAAGTGAATATTTTGCCCAATAATATAGGAAAAGTAGCAACATAAACACATAAATGCGCCGAGAAACTGGCCGAGTTTTTCCTAACCCGCATATAATTGAATTTGTAGTTAAATTGCGCACGCGAAGCGGCTCGAATACTTGAGTTTTATTCCTGCACAACTGTATTCTTACTGTTGAAAGGCCCAAGGTCCCTTCAGATCGTCTAGGGGGCCCCTCTGACCTTTTCTACGCCCCTTCCGACCTGTTCAGGGACTCATCTGGGATCCGCGAAGCGAAAAGACATGATGTGGAGTGGGTGTATATTATATATATATATAATATATATATTATATATATATATATATATATATATATATATATATATATATATATATATATATATATATATATATATATATATATATATATATATATATATATATATATATATATATATATATATATATATATATATATATATATATATATATATATATATATATATATATATATATATATATATATATATATATATATATATATATATATATATATATATATATATATATATATATATATATATATAATATATATATATATATATATATATATATATATATATATATATATATATATATATATATATATATATATATATATATATATATATATATATATATATATATATATATATATATATATATATATATATATATATATATATATATATATATATATATATATATATATATATATATATATATATATATATATATATATATATATATATATATATATATATATATATATATATATATATATATATATATATATATATATATATATATATATATATATATATATATATATATATATATATATATATATATATATATATATATATATATATATATATATATATATATATATATATATATATATATATAATACAAAGAGCGCTTACTCTACAGGAAAAAATAAAATCGGATCTTTCGGGTATATTGTAGCACCCTGGCGAAGGGTGTTACAATATACGCGAAAGCTCCGCTTTTAATATTTTTATTGTGGAGTAAATCCTCTTTGTATTTCATATTCATCTGTGATCTCTACGTGCTTTGACCCTTCCGGTCTCACCAGAGACTCCTCTGACCTTCCAAGAAGCCCCTCTTGTGTGTCAAGGGGCCCATTCGGCCTGTTCAGAGGTCATTCCGACCTGGCCAGGGACTGCACTGGCTGCTTTGTCGCCCTGCCGACATGCTCAGGGGCAGGGGCGCCGGATTGCGGGGCGCAGGGTACCCAAAATCCACCCCCCTCAAATGAAAATCCTGGGGAGGGGAAGGGTCATGTTACCCCAGATTGAGCAGGCTAAAATCTGGGGGGGGGGGAGAGGCAAAACTACCCTTTGCCCCCAGGATTTTCGACTGGGGGGAATTTGGGGTACCCTGCCCCCGCAATCCGCCGCCCCTGCTCAGGGGCCCCTCCGACCTGCCCAGGGGCCCCTCCAGTCTGGCTAGGAACTCATCCGGCATGTTCAAGGGGCCTTCCGACCGGCCCAGGGACCCTTTCGGTCTAGCCAGGGGCCCCTCTGACTTGCCGAGGAGCCCCTCCGATCGGCCCAGCGACTCTTCTGGTCGGCCTGCGCTGGCTGCTTTGTCGCCCTTGCCGACATGCTCAAGGGGCCCTCCGACCTGCCCTGGAGCCCCTCCGTGCTGGCCAGGGGCCACTTCGGCATGTTCAGGGGCCCTTCTTACCCGCCCAGGGGTCCTTTCGGTCTGATCAGGGGCCCCTCCGATCTGCGCAGGGGCCCTTTTAACTTTCCAGGGGCCCTCTGGTATCTCCAGGGGCCCTTTAACCTTCTAAGGGGCCCTTCTGACCTAGTAAGGGACTGCACTGGCTGCTTTGTCGCCTTGCGGCATGCTCCGAGGGCCCTCCGACCTGCCCTGGGGCCCCTCCGTGCTGGCTAGGGGCTCATTCGACATGTTCAGGGGCCCTTCTGACCCACCTAGGGGCCCCTTTGGTCTGGTCAGGGCCCCTCTGACCTGCACAGGGGCCCTCTTAACTTCCCAGGGGCCATCTGGTCTGTCCAGGGGCCCTCCAACCTGCTCAGGGGCCCTTATGACCTGGCAAAGGACTGCGCTAGCCGCTTTGTCGCCCTGTCGACATGATCAGGGGCCTATCAACCTGCCCAGGGGCCCTCTGTGCTGGCTAGGGGCCATTCAACGTGTTCAGGGGGCCCATTCGACGTGATCAGGGGGCCCTCTGACCCGCTCAGGGGCCCTTTCGGTCTTGCCAGGGGCCCCTCTGACATGCACAGGGCTCTTTTGAACGTCCAAGGGGCCCTCTGGTCTTTCAGAGAGGGCCCTGGTGGCCCTAAAGGGTCTCTGAAGACCGCTAAACTCTCTAAAGACAACGCTTCGTGTAGTAAAGAGCCTATGATACCGCGCTTCGCGCGGTCTCGTCGGCCCTTTTCGGCCTGGCGCTTGCTATACAAAAGTCCGATGCTAATAACGTGTTATTTCTATCATTAGCTTGGTATTGTTCGCAACCTTTAGAGAAAGTATGCTTGAAATTCATGCCACGATATCCCAAGAACTGAGACAAATATCACCACCATGAACAGTCTATTCGTAAGCCCTTCTGTAGAGTGGGTGCAGAACAATGGGCGCACGTCTGTCGAAATACGTCCCGGCACGAGATTCGGCCCATGTCATGTCACGCGACAAGCGATCTGTCTAAATTAATAATCGGACATGCGACGTCCCGAGCCAAAACGTCATTTACCTATAGACCCCACTTTTGCGCTAATATTTTACGCAACGGCGTGTTCGAGAACTATCTACCAGCAGACAAGCTTGTTGGACAGACCGAGGCGAATTAACGGCGTGTTCGAGAACTATCTATACCAGCAGACAAGCTTGTTGGACATACCGAGGCGAATTAACGGCGTGTTCGAGAACTATCTATCAGCAGACAAGCTTGTTGGACAGACCGAGGCGAATTAACGGCGTGTTCGAGAACTATCTATACCAGCAGACAAGGTTGTTGGACAGACCGAGGCGAATTAACGGCGTGTTCGAGAACTATCTATACCAGCAGACAAGCTTGGGCGAATTAACGGCGTGTTCGAGAACTATCTACCAGCAGACAAGCTTGTTGGACAGACCGAGGCGAATTAACGGCGTGTTCGAGAACTATCTACCAGCAGACAAGCTTGTTAGACAGACCGAGGCGAATTAACGGCGTGTTCGAGAACTATCTACCAGCAGACAAGCTTGTTGGACAGACCGAGGCGAATTAACGGCGTGTTCGAGAACTATCTACCAGCAGACATGCTT
>JAXIVJ010001130.1:2500-5000 GCA_036785665.1 Chirona hameri
ATAGATATAGATATAGATATAGATATAGATATAGATATAGATATAGATATAGATATAGATATAGATATAGATATAGATATAGATATAGATATAGATATAGATATAGATATAGATATAGATATAGATATAGATATAGATATAGATATAGATATAGATATAGATATAGATATAGATATAGATATAGATATAGATATAGATATAGATATAGATATAGATATAGATATAGATATAGATATAGATATAGATATAGATATAGATATAGATATAGATATAGATATAGATATAGATATAGATATAGATATAGATATAGATATAGATATAGATATAGATATAGATATAGATATAGATATAGATATAGATATAGATATAGATATAGATATAGATATAGATATAGATATAGATATAGATATAGATATAGATATAGATATAGATATAGATATAGATATAGATATAGATATAGATATAGATATAGATATAGATATAGATATAGATATAGATATAGATATAGATATAGATATAGATATAGATATAGAGATATAGATATAGATATAGATATAGATATAGATATAGATATAGATATAGATATAGATATAGATATAGATATAGATATAGATATAGATATAGATATAGATATAGATATAGATATAGATATAGATATAGATATAGATATAGATATAGATATAGATATAGATATAGATATAGATATAGATATAGATATAGATATAGATATAGATATAGATATAGATATAGATATAGATATAGATATAGATATAGATATAGATATAGATATAGATATAGATATAGATATAGATATAGATATAGATATAGATATAGATATAGATATAGATATAGATATAGATATAGATATAGATATAGATATAGATATAGATATAGATATAGATATAGATATAGATATAGATATAGATATAGATATAGATATAGATATAGATATAGATATAGATATAGATATAGATATAGATATAGATATAGATATAGATATAGATATAGATATAGATATAGATATAGATATAGATATAGATATAGATATAGATATAGATATAGATATAGATATAGATATAGATATAGATATAGATATAGATATAGATATAGATATAGATATAGATATAGATATAGATATAGATATAGATATAGATATAGATATAGATATAGATATAGATATAGATATAGATATAGATATAGATATAGATATAGATATAGATATAGATATAGATATAGATATAGATATAGATATAGATATAGATATAGATATAGATATAGATATAGATATAGATATAGATATAGATATAGATATAGATATAGATATAGATATAGATATAGATATAGATATAGATATAGATATAGATATAGATATAGATATAGATATAGATATAGATATAGATATAGATATAGATATAGATATAGATATAGATATAGATATAGATATAGATATAGATATAGATATAGATATAGATATAGATATAGATATAGATATAGATATAGATATAGATATAGATATAGATATAGATATAGATATAGATATAGATATAGATATAGATATAGATATAGATATAGATATAGATATAGATATAGATATAGATATAGATATAGATATAGATATAGATATAGATATAGATATAGATATAGATATAGATATAGATATAGATATAGATATAGATATAGATATAGATATAGATATAGATATAGATATAGATATAGATATAGATATAGATATAGATATAGATATAGATATAGATATAGATATAGATATAGATATAGATATAGATATAGATATAGATATAGATATAGATATAGATATAGATATAGATATAGATATAGATATAGATATAGATATAGATATAGATATAGATATAGATATAGATATAGATATAGATATAGATATAGATATAGATATAGATATAGATATAGATATAGATATAGATATAGATATAGATATAGATATAGATATAGATATAGATATAGATATAGATATAGATATAGATATAGATATAGATATAGATATAGATATAGATATAGATATAGATATAGATATAGATATAGATATAGATATAGATATAGATATAGATATAGATATAGATATAGATATAGATATAGATATAGATATAGATATAGATATAGATATAGATATAGATATAGATATAGATATAGATATAGATATAGATATAGATATAGATATAGATATAGATATAGATATAGATATAGATATAGATATAGATATAGATATAGATATAGATATAGATATAGATATAGATATAGATATAGATATAGATATAGATATAGATATAGATATAGATATAGATATAGATATAGATATAGATATAGATATAGATATAGATATAGATATAGATATAGATATAGATATAGATATAGATATAGATATAGATATAGATATAGATATAGATATAGATATAGATATAGATATAGATATAGATATAGATATAGATATAGATATAGATATAGATATAGATATAGATATAGATAT
>JAXIVJ010001130.1:20000-30000 GCA_036785665.1 Chirona hameri
CTATATCTATATCTATATCTATATCTATATCTATATCTATATCTATATCTATATCTATATCTATATCTATATCTATATCTATATCTATATCTATATCTATATCTATATCTATATCTATATCTATATCTATATCTATATCTATATCTATATCTATATCTATATCTATATCTATATCTATATCTATATCTATATCTATATCTATATCTATATCTATATCTATCTATTCTATATCTATATCTATATCTATATCTATATCTATATCTATATCTATATCTATATCTATATCTATATCTATATCTATATCTATATCTATATCTATATCTTATATCTATATCTATATCTATATCTATATCTATATCTATATCTATATCTATATCTATATCTATATCTATATCTTATTATCTATATCTATATCTATATCTATATCTATATCTATATCTAATCTATATCTATATCTATATCTATATCTTATATCTATATCTATATCTATATCTATATCTATATCTATATCTATATCTATATCTATATCTATATCTATATCTATATCTAATCTATATCTATATCTATATCTATATCTATATCTATATCTATATCTATATCTATATCTATATCTATATCTATATCTATATCTATATCTATATCTATATCTATATCTATATCTATATCTATATCTATATCTATATCTATATCTATATCTATATCTATATCTATATCTATATCTATATCTAATCTAATCTATATCTATATCTATATCTATATCTATATCTATATCTATATCTATATCTATATCTAATCTATTATATCTATATCTATATCTATATCTATATCTATATCTATATCTATATCTATCTATATCTATATCTATATCTATATCTATATCTATATCTATATCTATATCTATATCTATATCTATATCTATATCTATATCTATATCTATATCTATATCTATATCTATATCTATATCTATATCTATATCTATATCTATATCTATAGCTATATCTATATCTATATCTATATCTATATCTATATCTATATCTATATCTATATCTATATCTATATCTATATCTATATCTATATCTATATCTATATCTATATCTATATCTATATCTATATCTATATCTATATCTATATCTATATCTATATCTATATCTATATCTATATCATAGCATATCCATATCCATATCCATATCATCCATATCCATATCCATATCCATATCATATCTATATCCATATCTATATCTATATCTATATCTATATCTATATCTATATCTATATCTATATCTATATCTATATCTATATCTATATCTATATCTATATCTAATATCTATATCTATATCTATATCTATATCTATATCTATATCTATATCTATATCTATATCTATATCTATATCTATATCTATATCTATATCTATATCTATATCTATATCTATATCTATATCTATATCTATATCTATATCTATATCTATATCTATATCTATATCTATATCTATATCTATATCTATATCTATATCTATATCTATATCTATATCTATATCTATATCTATATCTATATCTATATCTATATCTATATCTATATCTATATCTATATCTATATCTATATCTATATCTATATCTATATCTATATCTATATCTATATCTATATCTATATCTATATCTATATCTATATCTATATCTATATCTATATCTATATCTATATCTATATCTATATCTATATCTATATCTATATCTATATCTATATCTATATCTATATCTATATCTATATCTATATCTATATCTATCTATATCTATATCTATATCTATATCTATATCTATTCTATATCTATATCTATATCTATATCTATATCTATATCTATATCTATATCTATATCTATATCTATATCTATATCTATATCTATATCTATATCTATATCTATATCTATATCTATATCTATATCTATATCTATATCTATATCTATATCTATATCTATATCTATATCTATATCTATATCTATATCTATATCTATATCTATATCTATATCTATATCTATATCTATATCTATATCTATATCTATATCTATAATCTATATCTATATCTATATCTATATCTATATCTATATCTATATCTATATCTATATCTATATCTATATCTATATCTATATCTATATCTATATCTATATCTATATCTATATCTATATCTATATCATATCTATATCTATATCTATATCTATATCTATATCTATATCTATATCTATATCTATATCTATATCTATATCTATATCTATTCTATATCTATATCTATATCTATATCTATATCTATATCTATATCTATATCTATATCTATATCTATATCTATATCTATATCTATATCTATATCTATATCTATATCTATATCTATATCTATATCTATATCTATATCTATATCTATATCTATATCTATATCTATATCTATATCTATATCTATATCTATATCTATATCTATATCTATATCTATATCTATATCTATATCTATATCTATATCTATATCTATATCTATATCTATATCTATATCTATATCTATATCTATCTATATCTATATCTATATCTATATCTATATCTATATCTATATCTATATCTATATCGATATCGATATCGATATCGATATCGATATCGATATCGATATCGATATCGATATCGATATCGATATCGATATCGATATCGATATCTATATCTATATCTATATCTATATCTATTCTATATCTATATCTATATCTATATCTATATCTATATCGATATCGATATCGATATCGATATCGATATCGATATCGATATCGATATCGATATCGATATCGATATCGATATCGATATCGATATCTATATCTATATCTATATCTATATCTATATCTATATCTATATCTATATCTATATCTATATCTATATCTATATCTATATCTATATCTTTCTATATCTATATCTATATCTATATCTATATCTATATCTATATCTATATCTATATCTATATCTATATCTATATCTATATCTATATCTATATCTATCTATATCTATATCTATATCTATATCTATATCTATATCTATATCTATATCTATATCTATATCTATATCTATATCTATATCTATATCTATATCTATATCTATATCTATATCTATATCTATATCTATATCTATATCTATATCTATATCTATATCTATATCTATATCTATATCTATATCTATATCTATATCTATATCTATATCTATATCTATATCTATATCTATATCTATATCTATATCTATATCTATATCTATATCTATATCTATATCTATATCTATATCTATATCTATATCTATATCTATATCTATATCTATATCTATATCTATATCTATATCTATATCTATATCTATATCTATATCTATATCTATATCTATATCTATATCTATATCTATATCTATATCTATATCTATATCTATATCTATATCTATATCTATATCTATATCTATATCTATATCTATATCTATATCTATATCTATATCTATATCTATATCTATATCTATATCTATATCTATATCTATATCTATATCTATATCTATATCTATATCTATATCTATATCTATATCTATATCTATATCTATATCTATATCTATATCTATATCTATATCTATATCTATATCTATATCTATATCTATATCTATATCTATATCTATATCTATATCTATATCTATATCTATATCTATATCTATAATCTATATCTATATCTATATCTATATCTATATCTATATCTATATCTATATCTATATCTATATCTATATCTATATCTATATCTATATCTATATCTATATCTATATCTATATCTATATCTATATCTATATCTATATCTATATCTATATCTATATCTATATCTATATCTATATCTATATCTATATCTATATCTATATCTATATCTATATCTATATCTATATCTATATCTATATCTATATCTATATCTATATCTATATCTATATCTATATCTATATCTATATCTATATCTATATCTATATCTATATCTATATCTATATCTATATCTATATCTATATCTATATCTATATCTATATCTATATCTATATCTATATCTATATCTATATCTATATCTATATCTATATCTATATCTATATCTATATCTATATCTATATCTATATCTATATCTATATCTATATCTATATCTATATCTATATCTATATCTATATCTATATCTATATCTATATCTATATCTATATCTATATCTATATCTATATCTATATCTATATCTATATCTATATCTATATCTATATCTATATCTATATCTATATCTATATCTATATCTATATCTATATCTATATCTATATCTATATCTATATCTATATCTATATCTATATCTATATCTATATCTATATCTATATCTATATCTATATCTATATCTATATCTATATCTATATCTATATCTATATCTATATCTATATCTATATCTATATCTATATCTATATCTATATCTATATCTATATCTATATCTATATCTATATCTATATCTATATCTATATCTATATCTATATCTATATCTATATCTATATCTATATCTATATCTATATCTATATCTATATCTATATCTATATCTATATCTATATCTATATCTATATCTATATCTATATCTATATCTATATCTATATCTATATCTATATCTATATCTATATCTATATCTATATCTATATCTATATCTATATCTATATCTATATCTATATCTATATCTATATCTATATCTATATCTATATCTATATCTATATCTATATCTATATCTATATCTATATCTATATCTATATCTATATCTATATCTATATCTATATCTATATCTATATCTATATCTATATCTATATCTATATCTATATCTATATCTATATCTATATCTATATCTATATCTATATCTATATCTATATCTATATCTATATCTATATCTATCTATATCTATATCTATATCTATATCTATATCTATATCTATATCTATATCTATATCTATATCTATATCTATATCTATATCTATATCTATATCTATATCTATATCTATATCTATATCTATATCTATATCTATATCTATATCTATATCTATATCTATATCTATATCTATATCTATATCTATATCTATATCTATATCTATATCTATATCTATATCTATATCTATATATATCTATATCTATATCTATATCTTATCTATATCTATATCTATATCTATATCTATATCTATATCTATATCTATATCTATATCTATATCTATATCTATATCTATATCTATATCTATATCTATATCTATATCTATATCTATATCTATATCTATATCTATATCTATATCTATATCTATATCTATATCTATATCTATATCTATATCTATATCTATATCTATATCTATATCTATATCTATATCTATATCTATATCTATATCTATATCTATATCTATATCTATATCTATATCTATATCTATATCTATATCTATATCTATATCTATATCTATATCTATATCTATATCTATATCTATATCTATATCTATATCTATATCTATATCTATATCTATATCTATATCTATATCTATATCTATATCTATATCTATATCTATATCTATATCTATATCTATATCTATATCTATATCTATATCTATATCTATATCTATATCTATATCTATATCTATATCTATATCTATATCTATATCTATATCTATATCTATATCTATATCTATATCTATATCTATATCTATATCTATATCTATATCTATATCTATATCTATATCTATATCTATATCTATATCTATATCTATATCTATATCTATATCTATATCTATATCTATATCTATATCTATATCTATATCTATATCTATATCTATATCTATATCTATATCTATATCTATATCTATATCTATATCTATATCTATATCTATATCTATATCTATATCTATATCTATATCTATATCTATATCTATATCTATATCTATATCTATATCTATATCTATATCTATATCTATATCTATATCTATATCTATATCTATATCTATATCTATATCTATATCTATATCTATATCTATATCTATATCTATATCTATATCTATATCTATATCTATATCTATATCTATATCTATATCTATATCTATATCTATATCTATATCTATATCTATATCTATATCTATATCTATATCTATATCTATATCTATATCTATATCTATATCTATACTATATCTATATCTATATCTATATCTATATCTATATCTATATCTATATCTATATCTATATCTATATCTATATCTATATCTATATCTATATCTATATCTATATCTATATCTATATCTATATCTATATCTATATCTATATCTATATCTATATCTATATCTATATCTATATCTATATCTATATCTATATCTATATCTATATCTATATCTATATCTATATCTATATCTATATCTATATCTATATCTATATCTATATCTATATCTATATCTATTCTATATCTATATCTATATCTATATCTATATCTATATCTATATCTATATCTATATCTATATCTATATCTATATCTATATCTATATCTATATCTATATCTATATCTATATCTATATCTATATCTATATCTATATCTATATCTATATCTATATCTATATCTATATCTATATCTATATCTATATCTATATCTATATCTATATCTATATCTATATCTATATCTATATCTATATCTATATCTATATCTATATCTATATCTATATCTATATCTATATCTATATCTATATCTATATCTATATCTATATCTATATCTATATCTATATCTATATCTATATCTATATCTATATCTATATCTATATCTATATCTATATCTATATCTATATCTATATCTATATCTATATCTATATCTATATCTATATCTATATCTATATCTATATCTATATCTATATCTATATCTATATCTATATCTATATCTATATCTATATCTATATCTATATCTATATCTATATCTATATCTATATCTATATCTATATCTATATCTATATCTATATCTATATCTATATCTATATCTATATCTATATCTATATCTATATCTATATCTATATCTATATCTATATCTATATCTATATCTATATCTATATCTATATCTATATCTATATCTATATCTATATCTATATCTATATCTATATCTATATCTATATCTATATCTATATCTATATCTATATCTATATCTATATCTATATCTATATCTATATCTATATCTATATCTATATCTATATCTATATCTATATCTATATCTATATCTATATCTATATCTATATCTATATCTATATCTATATCTATATCTATATCTATATCTATATCTATATCTATATCTATATCTATATCTATATCTATATCTATATCTATATCTATATCTATATCTATATCTATATCTATATCTATATCTATATCTATATCTATATCTATATCTATATCTATATCTATATCTATATCTATATCTATATCTATATCTATATCTATATCTATATCTATATCTATATCTATATCTATATCTATATCTATATCTATATCTATATCTATATCTATATCTATATCTATATCTATATCTATATCTATATCTATATCTATATCTATATCTATATCTATATCTATATCTATATCTATATCTATATCTATATCTATATCTATATCTATATCTATATCTATATCTATATCTATATCTATATCTATATCTATATCTATATCTATATCTATATCTATATCTATATCTATATCTATATCTATATCTATATCTATATCTATATCTATATCTATATCTATATCTATATCTATATCTATATCTATATCTATATCTATATCTATATCTATATCTATATCTATATCTATATCTATATCTATATCTATTATATCTATATCTATATCTATATCTATATCTATATCTATATCTATATCTATATCTATATCTATATCTATATCTATATCTATATCTATATCTATATCTATATCTATATCTATATCTATATCTATATCTATATCTATATCTATATCTATATCTATATCTATATCTATATCTATATCTATATCTATATCTATATCTATATCTATATCTATATCTATATCTATATCTATATCTATATCTATATCTATATCTATATCTATATCTATATCTATATCTATATCTATATCTATATCTATATCTATATCTATATCTATATCTATATCTATATCTATATCTATATCTATATCTATATCTATATCTATATCTATATCTATATCTATATCTATATCTATATCTATATCTATATCTATATCTATATCTATATCTATATCTATATCTATATCTATATCTATATCTATATCTATATCTATATCTATATCTATATCTATATCTATATCTATATCTATATCTATATCTATATCTATATCTATATCTATATCTATATCTATATCTATATCTATATCTATATCTATATCTATATCTATATCTATATCTATATCTATATCTATATCTATATCTATATCTATATCTATATCTATATCTATATCTATATCTATATCTATATCTATATCTATATCTATATCTATATCTATATCTATATCTATATCTATATCTATATCTATATCTATATCTATATCTATATCTATATCTATATCTATATCTATATCTATATCTATATCTATATCTATATCTATATCTATATCTATATCTATATCTATATCTATATCTATATCTATATCTATATCTATATCTATATCTATATCTATATCTATATCTATATCTATATCTATCTATCTATATCTATATCTATATCTATATCTATATCTATATCTATATCTATATCTATATCTATATCTATATCTATATCTATATCTATATCTATATCTATATCTATATCTATATCTATATCTATATCTATATCTATATCTATATCTATATCTATATCTATATCTATATCTATATCTATATCTATATCTATATCTATATCTATATCTATATCTATATCTATATCTATATCTATATCTATATCTATATCTATATCTATATCTATATCTATATCTATATCTATATCTATATCTATATCTATATCTATATCTATATCTATATCTATATCTATATCTATATCTATATCTATATCTATATCTATATCTATATCTATATCTATATCTATATCTATATCTATATCTATATCTATATCTATATCTATATCTATATCTATATCTATATCTATATCTATATCTATATCTATATCTATATCTATATCTATATCTATATCTATATCTATATCTATATCTATATCTATATCTATATCTATATCTATATCTATATCTATATCTATATCTATATCTATATCTATATCTATATCTATATCTATATCTATATCTATATCTATATCTATATCTATATCTATATCTATATCTATATCTATATCTATATCTATATCTATATCTATATCTATATCTATATCTATATCTATATCTATATCTATATCTATATCTATATCTATATCTATATCTATATCTATATCTATATCTATATCTATATCTATATCTATATCTATATCTATATCTATATCTATATCTATATCTATATCTATATCTATATCTATATCTATATCTATATCTATATCTATATCTATATCTATATCTATATCTATATCTATATCTATATCTATATCTATATCTATATCTATATCTATATCTATATCTATATCTATATCTATATCTATATCTATATCTATATCTATATCTATATCTATATCTATATCTATATCTATATCTATATCTATATCTATATCTATATCTATATCTATATCTATATCTATATCTATATCTATATCTATATCTATATCTATATCTATATCTATATCTATATCTATATCTATATCTATATCTATATCTATATCTATATCTATATCTATATCTATATCTATATCTATATCTATATCATCTATATCTATATCTATATCTATATCTATATCTATATCTATATCTATATCTATATCTATATCTATATCTATATCTATATCTATATCTATATCTATATCTATATCTATATCTA